>OY979687.1:15149065-15311820 GCA_963855955.1 Luperina nickerlii
TCACCTAAGTTTTCACGGTGAGACTTTTACAGAATCGACCGGCAGCAGTGCGATTCTGTAACCATCTCACCCTGAAAACTTAGGTGAAGTGAGCGTGGAGTGAGCTGTCAATAGTGTTAATTCCTAGCAGAATCAAACTCACATCACCTAAGTTTTTACGGTGAGATTTTTTACAGAATCGACCGGCTGACCATTCTGAAGAATATCACTAATAAGGTCATTATATATATTAATTTTTTGTTTTTCTTCAAAAATAAATTGAATGTGTTTTTTTCGGTAAGTAAGCAATGCTGAAATTACTTACATAGGTTATGCTTATGTGTTGTATGTATATGTGTGCTAATAACACCCCCATTAAATACATAAAGGCCATTAAAGTTCAAGTCGTAATCTCACCAATGCGACAATCTCAATGTCAAAAATATGTCAAAAATGTAGGAAAATTTGTTTTTTTTTAACAGATTGTGACTGAAATTAGAGAATTAGTTTTAAATTCGTTTTAATTCTTTTTTTGAATTACTTTTGAGAGCTTCTAGAAGCCCAATCGATTTTTTTTAGCCAAAAAGCGACACATTTTTGGTTTTCTATAGTAAACCCAAAATTTGACGCTTTTTAGCGTGTTGGTGTTTTTCCAATAACCCTGTATACATGGTTATTGGAACAACTTCTTAAGAGGTCATTGTCCTCATCATTATGAATAACTTTTACCATGGGACCAAACCTGAAATCAAGAAAAAAAAATCAGCTGTTCCCTACATTTATGTTCGTATAACTCGTCAAAATGTAGGGAACAGCTGATTTTTTTTTTCGCGATTTCAGGCTACAATTACAATGACCTCTTAAGGGGTTGTTGGTGTTTTTCCAATAACCCTATAAATGGCATTTCCGTCCCTAATGGTCAATTCAGTAGATGGATCAGGACTTGAAGAATCTCCTGCCTAGTTGGCTGGTTTGTGAATTCAACGTGATCCACCATCTCGTCATCGACATAAATTCTGACTTCATCTTAGTCCCACAATCTTCCTCTTCTGATGTATCCTCGGAAGAACAGTGATCATCATTAACCAAAATGTATGTTATTTCTTCTACATTCAGCTGTGTCGAGATCGTAATTTGATTTTTGAATCAAATAATAATGTATAAAGGAATAAACAAAATAAAATACAGCAGTAAATCCTAGAAAAATACTGAACTGTGATGAATGCTATAAATTACTTAAATCCCAAACACATGTAAAACACTTACAACATTGCGATTACTACAAAATGGTGGTATTTACCAAGACAATGAAGCCGTGTTATGTTAGCTTTTGGCGGCTACTTAGTTTGAACGACCACAGAGATCCAAGCAAGCATGAGAAAGAGATCAGAGGGGCAATTCTACTAATTTTAACAACGTTCACAGTCTGATCTCAGTCTCAATCTGTCAAAAAATACTTCAAATTTCCCTACATTTTGACAAGTTTTTGACATTTCTTTGTCGCCGAGATGAGACTGCGACTAGATTTTGAACGTTTTAAATTACGAGAATTGGCCTTCTGTTTGAGTATACGTCAAAACGACGTAGATTGAGCTTGTAGGGTTAAAATAAGGAAACTGCCTCTCTGATATCTTTACAAAAACCAACAATTGACACCCACACAACATCGCCACTAACGTTGACGTAAACCTCTTCAACCCTTTTCCACCATACGTCCAAATATTTTCTAGCCATTTTCGCTCAAATGACAGTATGATCGAAATCGCCTACGCCCGCTCCGCTCCACTGTGTATATAGGGCTGGCTCTGGGAAGTAAAGTACATAATTAAGTATCCAACCTATTTGTGGGCTAGGGTTGCAAACTAGGAAAATGACGTTAAATTACTATGACGTTTAATTACGTAAATAGTAATTAAGGGGGATATAATCCTACTGATTGATATTTCAATGAAATAGTCATTCAATAGGATTATATATTATGAAATTAGAGGGTTGTATTGATGATTTTAATGAGTGTATGAGTGATAAAATGTGTTCTGCTGACTGGTAGAAAATGCCTCAGGCATAAAATTCACCTTTGTACAGTATTTTTTTTACTTGTGCATAAAGTTGAATAAATAAATACATAAGTACTTGTACATAAGTATAAATACATAAGTACACGGTCGCGAATAATATTTTGTTCAACATGACACCTGACACTGACCTGCAAATTACAAGAAACGTAAGAAAATTTGAATTTCGCAGAGGAAAATAGCCCGTCTGTCTGCCTGGTAAAAGTATCTCCAACATCAATTTGTTTGCCGATACGCCAAGCGAAGTATTGGCAAAGAAATTTAAGAGAAACAGAGGATTGACAGTCTATAAGATAGAATTAACAACCGATCACAAAAAACTTTATTGCTCTTCTTACTTGATCAATGAACTACTACTTTTTTTTTGTATTTTTTGGACCTTTTCAACGATTTCATTAAAGGTTCACTAATGTTTCACCAAAACTCCATTGACAAATTTTTAGTTTATGACCAACGTTTCGAATACTATTTATTTTACAAACAACTCATTCCGCAAATGTTTTATTTTATAAACACTCGCTTTTTTTTTCAGGATGGGAAATCATCAAAAGACCGGGGTCCCGCTCTGGGTGGAGGGGAAGGGAGTGTCAGACTCTTACTGACTAAAACCCACCCGTGTTCCTTCCTTAGCCCTTTATGTTCCGGGCCAGCGGTAACCCTTTCGGACAATCCCGCTGACCCGGCAGGCTGGGCCACCAGTTACAAGTCATCATGGCGGTATTTTCGCTCTTGCATCCTATGTCGACGGAGCCCCGTTTTGCGGGGTATTTCTGTGTAAAGGGTTTATAGTAACCTAACCAAACCTAACCTCGGGTGCCCTTCGCTCGCTCTTGCATCCTACGTCGCCTATTGCGTTCGTTGAGTTCGGGTGCGGTAACGGTAACGTATAACGTAAGTATATAGCGAAAGAAGAAAAGATAATTCGAAAATAATTCGCAGTATTGAAAATTGGAATGTTGTTTTTCGTTTTTAGGAAATTGTGTAATAATAAGTCAATATGTAAAATGTTTTTATTCCAAACGTTGTTTTAAGAGATAAAATTAATAAAAAATGAATTGTTTGTCAAATAACACGTTATTAAACAAAAGTTTACCTGGTAATTATTTTAATTAAAGTGAGTTATTTGGCAAACTTGTAGTATAATAATGAAATGACAAATCATGTTTTTGCCAATCGTTGCTTGTCAAGTAAAAATTTGTAAATTAATTTTTGGTGAACTGACAGGGCACCTTCATTAAAACACCGAAAACTACTTGAGCATAAAAAAACAAAGCACATCCCTTTGTTGACATTGAGTGGACCGAAAGCCCGACAACCGGTGCGCTCACCCTGTTTGCTCAACAGAATGTTCACGGTGAAGCGGCTTAACGTTTATATTGAACTCGCTGATGTGTTACAAAGTGACGGCAGAGGGCGCTGATGAAGTTATTTCGGGTTGCCAGTTTAAATTAAGGGCCCAAACTGCACTGCACCCAAATTGCGTAACACACTTTCAAACGCAATCCGAAGGATATTTCAGATTCATTGATTCATTTGTTTGAAAAATTCGTCTGCTCGCTAACGTAAAAGACGCAATTAATGTTGTTGAATTGTTAAAATGAAAGGTATTGCTATTATAAATTTGTTACGAAATTACCCCTCTGGATCAAAAAATAATATTGAGATTCGTAGGTATGTACTGCAGAGATATTTGGTGCTTAAATGCAACCTTTAGAATATTTCGACATTTCAACAACATTCGTTGCGTTTTTTACGTTGGCATGGATTTATATTTAGAAGGCAGAAACAGTAGCCACAGTGGGAGTCAGGGAAGCCAACAAGCGAAGTCACATTATAAAAATGTAATGAACGTAGAATCGTTTATAGGAGTAAAGACTCTTTCAAACAGGCGCGATACGCGATATAATCGCGCGCGACACAAAGGCACCGCAAGTCGCACAACGAGCGGTGCCTTTGAGTCGCGCGCGATTCGCGTCACGCGTCGCGCCTGTTTGCAGGAGCCTTAATTATCAACATTTTCGATAACTTGTTTAATTCATTCATCATGGTACCGTAAACTCGCAGAGAGCTCACAGTACCGACATGTTTTTTACAGGCAATTAGGTGATCCACAGATTTTATTAAAAAAAGATAATTATCATCATATTTAAATAACAAGTTTATACTTAAAATATGTTCAGCCGGTCGATTCTGTAAAAATCTCACCGTGAAAACTTAGGTGAAGTGAGTTTGTTTTTGCTAGGAATTGACACTATTGACAGCTCACTCCACGCTCACTTCACCTAAGTTTTCACGGTGAGATGGTTACAGAATCGCACTGCTGGTAGTTCTGTTTTATGTTATGGGTTTGGTTTCCGCACTTGTCCTTCAAATGGACCATTGTTCAGGATGATAAATTCAATTAAAAGTTGGTGTTTCTTACATATTATTTTTTATGTTAAGGTTCGTACACACAGGCGCGACGCGACACGCGACACAAAGGCACCGCAAGTCGCGCAACGAGCGGTGCCTTTGTGTCGCGCGCGATTCGCGTCGCGCGTCGCGCCTGTTTGCAGGACTCTTTATGCTTATAACACTTGTTGATAAAAATATGATTTATTGGTTTTTCAATCTCAAATAGCAGTCGGGGGTTAATTTTAGACTCTCGCTGTGATAGTAAAAAATGCTCAAGATGTTATTTCCCATAAGAAAATACAACTTTTTTGAAGTGAAAACTTCTTTAGCAGCGTTGTACACTTTTTTGTAATGGGTAAAAAATTTTAAATTCGTGTCAGGACACGTGACCTGATCGAAAAATCGAAGATTGGTGGCCGTGGCCGGTACCGCGCGTATTTTGTGTATAAGACGATTCACAAAATACACACGTAATTGTTCAAGTTTTCACTTCTGTCGGCACTCGCGGAGTGCCACTGTTTTTTTTAGGGCTATATACTTACTACTTTAATATTTGGGTAAGTATAAAATGTTCGACACTTGAATGATGTCCTTTGATTGAAAATGTCGAAAATGAAGTTTTGCAGACTTCTTGAAGACAGGAAAAAGGCCTCTTCTTCTACAGAGAAGGCACGAGCATTGATCACCACGCTTGCTCAAGACGGATTCGTGATTTCAGACTTTTATTAACTATTATCAGTGCTTTGCGTTTTCACCCGCATAAGTTCCCGATAAAGTTCCGTGGGAATATCGGCATAGAAAGTATCCTATGTTATTACTGGTTATAAACTATCTGTATGCCAAATTTCATCCAAATCGCAGCAGTAGTTTTTGCGTGAAAGAGTAACAAACATCCATCCATCCATCCTACCTCACAAAATTTCGCGTTTATAATAATATTAAGTAGGAAGTAGGATTAAAGATAAGGTGGATACTGGATAGTCTATGTCCAGGCTTACTCACGATGTTTCTCCTTCACTGATGTCAGTAATATCCAAGATAAACTCAAACAGCCGTGGTGGCACACAGGCCCAATGGTAACGGCTGCGACTTACGAGTTGTAGGTCGTAAGTTCGAATCCAGACAGGCGCTTTACTTTGTGTAAATAATTTTATCACCACTGCTCTCAAAACGAAAATTTTAACTTCTAAAGGCTAATTTTTCCAACGCCAGATAATTTTATTGGAGGAATAATTTTGAGATTTTTGACAATTCATTCATACAAAACTGTCAGACGTCAATTTTATTCCACGAATAAAAATTATCTGTCGGTTGAAAAATCTGCCCTAAGTGCGATGCATCGATGGAGCGAAGTGTCACTCGCGTTTCGCTACATTTTTCGCTTAGATTCTTTGCCGTACCGTCGTCGTAAATTAAGCTGGATTATACGCTCGTGTTACACGTGCCTAAAAGACACACCTGCTACATAATGAAAAGTTTCTCGAACGTTACACCTAGAATAGAACTAAGCTTAACTTATGTAGTACGAAATTAATTGGATGCCTCCTTTTGGATAAATTCTAATTTAAATAGCAGTCAAGATAGCTAGCTCTAACCATTAATTATGAGAGAGACACTTAATTGTAATTTTAACTTGTTGCCCATTTTTTTGGTGAAAAATGAGTTTTTGTTTAACCTTGGCGTGGTTTTATGAATTCTCAATTAGGATTGTGGCATTTTTTTTTTGTTAAATTCTATTTAGGCTCCGTTTTCCTCGAGAATACTTACTTTCAAAACAAGTGAGTGGAAATGGTGGAAGGACGCTATAGAAGGTCATATAGTTCCCTGTTGGAGTGTTGGTGATGTTCACCAGAAAGATCAGCCGATCGATTCTGTAAAAATCTCACCGTGAATATTTAGGTGAAGTGAGTTTGTTTTTGCTTGGAATTGACACTACTGACAGCTCACTCCACGCTCACTTCACCTAAGTTTTCACGGTGAGATGGTTACAGAATCGCACTGCTGGTGCGTAGTACTCGCAACCGGCGTGCGTGTATGACTAGGTGTATGAACGTAAACCAAGCAAAAGGAGTATGTAAGGAACGTTGTAGCTGGCGTTCTGCTTACACCCATGGAAAGAGTTAGTGTATGTACTAAAGAAATTTGACAGATATTGTAGTAACTTGATGTGCTGGCGTATGTAATTTAAAAAGTAATTATGTAAGTAAAACCAAGTAATTCCCAAAAAAAAAAAAATTTGTTGTCTATATACATATTTTTTTCATAAAAAATCATTTGCCTGAATGTTTAAGGCTCCTTCAAGCAGGCGCGACACGACATGCGACACAAAGGCACCGCAAGTCGCGCAACGAGCGGCGCCTTTGTGTCGCGCGCGATTATATCGAGTGTCGCGCCTGTTTGTAAAAAATCATTTGATTAAAGACCAAATGCCTAAATATTTTGCCAAGTAAAAATTCGACCAAATGAAAATGTGCGTACTAAAATCATTCCAATCATTGCATTAGTATAAAAAAAAAAGGTTTAGGTAGTGAAATTTTGCCAAAATCTTTTCGGCAAAACGGCAGGATCACGCTCTGTACATTCGAACGATATAAAAATTGAAATGCTATAGAATATTTTCGATTCAGAAACCTTTTGACTTTACCTACGTACGTTTCGTTTACATCGTGCTCTAGCTTTTGAGCCAACGCTAACATACTAATAATACCAATGCTACATAACGACGCAGAAAGACATTCTTCTGAAGAATCTGCAACTAAGAAATTCTAGAGACGGAAAAACCTAATAACACTTTGGCCGGGAATCGAACTCAGGACCTCATGACTAGCAGCAGTGATTGCGACCACTAAACCAACGAGGCAGTCTCTCAAAAATCTTCTCACACAATGTTTTTCCATACATTTTAAATTACCCTTCGATAAAAGTGCAAGCATCATTAACCAAGCTCGTGTGTAAGTAACACACTCCATTGGTTTCCGATTCATCTACAAAGAGGTGATACTACCCGCATTGTCTGGTTTATCTCGGTTCTTTGAGCGAAATGTTGATATTTTGGAGCGAGTATTTACAGTATTATGAAGAGGTTCAAGTTAAAATGCTTTATGATTGATGCGAAATCAAAGGCAGTACACAAGTAAATATGTTTTTGTCTGTTAAAATCACGCATTTGTAATCAATATATAGAGGGGTCACCAGTATAGAGGTATGAGGAAGAGAGAGTAAAGGCTCCTAAAAACAGGCGCGACATGATCGCGCGCGACCCAAAGGCACCGCCCGTTCTGCGACTTGCGGTGCCTTTGGGTCGCGCGCGATTTTATCGCGTGTCGCCTGCGTGGAGCCTTTAAAGTGAATCAAATTACTTAGATAACGCATTAAAGGAACCTGCACCCTAATAGCGTACCACACAAACAATCTCAATCTGAATCATTTTGAAGGATTTGAAGGATTGCATATCCATTGCTTCATATGTTTAAAAAATTGTCTGGGCAACAACGTAAATAACGCAATGAATGTTGTTGAACTGTCAAAATGAAACCTATTGCTACTGTAAGTGTTACGCAATTACCCCGCTGAAAGCATTCGAATAAACAGCCAATTGAAGGAAAGCAAACGATATTTTTCGCTTTCAGCCAAGAGAATGCCTATAAAATCGAACAGCAAAAGCCGATTGGTACTCGTATTTCCTTTCTCACTCAATATCCGCCGGCGGATTGGTAGCCGACTACATCCGATCTCTCACGATAAACACCGAACGCTTTTGAATAAAGAACTTAAGAATCGATCGGATTTGAATTAAATTGTTTTTGAAAAAGCAATTCAGATTCGAGTCGATGGAGAATTCTTTTTTATTTGTATGGAAATATCTTTATGGAAATGGAAATCATTATTTCTATTGGATTTATGAATGAAAAGTAGATTTCCTTTTGATGTTTTGAACTTGGGAAGGCGTGTGAACTTTTATTATTCCTTTTTGGGGCTCCGTACCTCAAAAGGAAAAACGGGACTCTTATAAGATCACTTTATACTTTCAGGACGCAAAATACGCGCATTGACGTGGAGTTGCGGATACTAGCCCGTATTACCCATTATTATTAAGATCACTTTGTCCGTCTGTCAAGACCCTTTTTCTCAGGAACGCGCAGAGTTATCAAGTTGAAATTAATATCAAATACTCAGGGCTGAAATCCTTTGAAGCAGTGAAAAAATCAAACTTCTAATTCAACGCAATCAAAAGATACGGGCGTTTATGTTCCGTTTATGCCGCATATTTTGACGATCGCAAGGGAATCAAAACCTATAGGGTACTTCCCGTTGACCTAGAATCATGAAATTTGGCAAGAAGCAATGTCATGTAGCAAAAGGAAAGGAAAAAAAATCCGAAAACGTAAATTTGTAATCACATACCAACAAATTTGTACGGAACCCTCGGTGCGCGAATTCGACTCGCACTTGGACGGTTTTTTATTTGTGTAGTCTGCTTCGTTGGTCGCAAGCGCACCTTGTTTCCACGAAGGGTTAAGCAGACGTGTACCTACATATATTACAGACGCCAGCACATCAAGCTACTACAATCTGTCAAATTTCTTTAATAGATTTTCAACTTTATCTCTAAAGCATAAGGTTCAAAGTTGATTGGGAAAATTTGACAGTTTCGGGTAGCTTGATGTGCTGGCGTCTGTACATGACCTCATGTCGATCGGCGTACGAACGTCAAACAGTTGTTATGTCAATCATGATTGTGTCGATTGTGGAAGAAAATAACATTGAGGTAATATGTAAGCTACATATTACCTCGATGGAAAATAATAAATATTTTTTAACAAAATATGTTACGAGTTCATAAACATCTTAGAATACGCTGCGATCGCCACAACCAGGAGAAACACACGAAGAAAACGATGGCTGATGGACTGGCTTCACTCTCTATTACCTGAGAAATTATTAAGGGCCTTACTCTCGTTTAGTACCGTAACACGGTCACTTTATGAAGCTTATAACTCATTAACGGTTTGGTTAGAAGGTCTGTAAAAAATATATGTTTGCTATAGATTCATGTACTGCATTTTTGAAACAGGGTTTTTTCATAAGGCTAATACTTTTGCCTTAAAAAAATATTTACCAAAACGCTATTTTGGCTAACATTTGCTTATAACTTCTAAACGGCTTTGATGTTTGGAAATATTTTTACACTGAAAAATTGCTGGTTAGAGGTACTACATATTTGAAATAGCGTTTTTAAATCAATCAACAGTTGCAAAGACAATGCCCCACTTTGAGATATAGGTTCAGAGGTGCTCTGCGCGGGCGCAGGCGGCAGTCGTGCGTTAGCACTGAGACGGGGTGGCTGTGTCGCTCGCTGCTCCGCCCCGGCTATCGATCGACTACGCGCGTTTGGCTGTGTTAGTGCAAATATTTATGAACGAATTGTATCAGTATGCGTTTATAGATTAGCTCACTGCAGAGGGCCCATTTCTATTGTCCGCGTGGACGCTTTATTAGTGGTGCCATTTCTAAATACTGTTTTTGTTTATTTTGTAAATATAAGATAATTTGTAAATAAATAAAAATGCCAAAGCAAAGCAAGTCAAGAAAAATACGTTTTCTCTACGACGACGCACCGTTTTATAGATATTAGCGAAAAACTCAAAAGTGGGAATTTTTATACCCCCCACTCCGGCTCACCTCCTAGACGCGGGGACTTTTAGTATGTTTACTCCCTAAGCACTCTGAGCAACTTTCTGAAGAAATGGCTCAGGGCCCAGCTCACGCACTCTACACCTCTTTTTGGGTTATTCGTTGAGTGGACTAATAAGTATCTATCTATCTATAGGTACAAATAAATAAAATTGGAGTGTCTGTTTGTAATATTAAAACAACCGCTTCAGGCCATTTTATTTTGACTGTTTAGAAAATAACTACTTACCCACAATAAAAAAAAATGTTTTCAAACACCATAATTTATAAAAAATTAGCGTTCTTAGTTGTCAATCTACGAGTATTTGCATTACCTACTGAGTTTATTGATTACTACCTTCTCATATTCTTGTGCGGATTTATTTCTGTGACTGGGACTTTCACTAGCAGATAGGTGAATAAGGAGTAACTTAGGCACTTTTATTTTAGAAAAAAAAAGAAACTAGGTTCCCACGAAAAAAAATTAAAACCTATGAAATTAAATATTGAATATTTATCCGATTCAAATAGGGAGGTTGTATACTACGTTTATTTAGGTACTTAACCAAATGTAAATAAATCATAATAAAGAATCGGAGTTTAGTTTTTTTTTTATATAAGTGGATCCTATACGTGAAGATTCCTTAATCTCCAATGAAATTGATTGAATAAATAATATAGTGTTTTTGTTTTAGCCCAAGGAAATCGTTCACCAAATATTGTATATAAAAAAAGGCTAATACGAAAAACTAAAAATAAATAATAATTAAACTAAAAATGCAAAAACGATCAAAAAGAACTAAATGGAGAAATATTAGAAGAATTTCATTAAAATTAGCATAGGTATTTCTTTACGTGGCGGTGAATAGACGACTTTTATGTATTTGAGTTTACTTTTATGTAAGTGTGGGATACGAATAATCCCCGCCTACGGCGGGGTGCACCGCGCGAATTTTGTCGATGAGCGACTTCCATTATATTTAGAAGCGTAATTTCGCGACTCGAACAAGATGTACGATTGCCTCCGCGCTCCACTGTCCGGATTCTCACTGCGCAATCACCAGGTTCGAATCTCAGTGGACGCATATCTCTTTTTGTTATTTTTTTATTATAATGTGCTTATCATTTGTTTTGTTATTTTTTAATTATAATGTGCATATTTTTATTTTCTTATTTTTAAAATAATTCAATAAATAATTGTTATTTTAATAAAAACAATCATTTTTATTCTTATAGTTATTTTTCTTCAGAATCTAGAGTAATATAATAAAAATAAAATAAAAACGTCCACCAAGCTTGATTCGGAAGAAAAATAATATAAGTACCTACAGTGTGTTACAAAAGAGTATAAGCAATAATAATATAGTCTGAAAATTTTCAAACAAGAAAATCGGCAAAAAGTAAAATAATGATTAAAAAAACATTTATATCAAATAAGAAAATCAACAAAAAGAATATGTAAAAGTTTGGATTTGAACCCGGACATTAGTGACTGATGCAGAAAACTATAGTGACGCACGAGACCACTAGACCAATCGAGCTGTTGTAATGTATGTCGAAATTACGCGTCTATAGATAATCTATACAAACAAAATATGGTGTGTACAAAAAAGTAGGTACCTACCTACTTACGTTACAATTTGTTTCGTCGAATAAGATCTCTTTATTGCCTTCCGTTTATTTTCTTGTTGACCATTTTTTATACACTGATTGCTTATTTATACAACTTATGAGTAGAACCGAAACAGTACAAACATTTGTACACCAACAACATTACTTAGAAAAAGCTAATCATAAAATAAAATATGTATAATAAACAGCTTTCATCAACAAACAGATACCAAAGTACGTACACTAGGTACCGACCCGAAATAATTGCAAGACTTCAAAGTATTTTAAATACGGCTACTCGCTCAACTACATAGGTACCCAACCGCGTCAGTTTTCGGAAATTCGATCATGCTCCTTATCAATTAGAGTCTACGGAACAATTTCGTATGAAAGTATTTTTACTTTAATGGTTTGTGAAAATATTAATTGTAAACGCGATTATGCTCCTTATTCATAGAAGGTAACGGGTCAATTTCCTATGCAAGTATTTTTACTACCAACAGGGCTTTTGAATACGCGATTGTATTTCTTATTTGTATGAAGTCATGGATCAATTTTCGATGCAGATAGAAAATACTTGATAGTATCTCGAGCTATGGTTTTTTAAGGTGGACGTACTTTGTAGCTCTGGTACTCGATTTTGCAAGTACGACCCATGCCTAAACGCGATCGTGCTCCATAAGTAAGAATTCAGAGTTCAATTTCCTATGCAAGTTTTTTTCTTCCAACAGGGCTCTTGGTTGGAATAGTAGTAGAAACTTTAATCGTCTATACTCTATAAGTACGTATTTATTTGTAAAAGTGATTTTGCTCCTTATTTGTATACAGTTAAGGTTCAATTTCCTATGCAGATAGAAAATACTTGAAAGTATCCCGAGATCTAGTTTTAGGACGTGGTTTCTTAAAGAAGTCGTACTTGTAAGCCCTGGTACGCGATTTTGCAAGTACGACCCATGTCTAGTCACTGCTTTTTAGTTGGGTACTTATACCCTCCCATAGAGTATAAGTACCTAACTAAAAATTACTGTCTCACCCCTCCCTTAGAGTACCTATAAGTACCTAACTAAAAAACAAGACTCACTGTCGCTCCGCGTAGAAATGAAAGAGAAGCTAAAAAGACGCCGCGATGGCGCAACGTTTCGTTCGAGTTATTTATCATTAAATACAATTAATCCTTACAAATATCTTATTACAATCGATAAATAAAAACAACAGTTCCCTTTATTATTATACATCACTGTTATTAATTTTATCAAGATTTGTTTATAAATAACACAATTACTATTGCAACGATTTCAATTTTAATGGTTATTTTATGATTTTTTTCTATCGAGAAAATTTACCGAAAACGTGTTTTGAACACAATGGTCCACTCATAAATATGATCAAGATTAACATTTTTTTTGCTGTTCTAAAATGTATACATTTGGCTAAAATATTGTTTTGTGAAGCCTATTTTGACTAAGTACAGCGCCTTAATAAGTTATCGTAAACTCTGCGAACTCAACAATAACTTTTTTGTTAAATTCCACACGGACGATTAACAGCTAGTACAAAATATATCAGCCTTGCATCCGCCATTCCCTTCTGGAATCGTAGGCAAAAATGGCGACCTACGTGCGGCATGTCTGCGCCTCTTCATATTCTTTGATCATAGTTTTAGTGTCGCGCGCCACCGCACACATTTTACGTATTCGGGAGTAGGGCGTTTAGAGTAGGTTAAAATTGGGGTTTCCAGATCAGATAAGATCTGGAAACCCGCAATTTTCACCATTCATTCATTTATGAGTGTTGTATTCAGAATCCTCTATTCAAAATGGGTGTTGTATTCAGAATCCTCTTTTCAAATGAATGTTGTATTCAGAATCCTCTATTCAAAGTGAAGGTTGCATTCAGAATCCTCTATTCAAATGAATGTTGTATTCAGAATCCTCTATTCAAAATGAGTGTTGTATTCAGAATCCTTTATTGAAAGTGAATGTTGTATTCAAGTTATTGAAAATGAGACTTGTATTAGTTTTATTTTAAAATCTATTTTTCTTTAATAAATTGAGGTCTTGATCTATCAAAATCAAAATATTTTTATTTCACATAAACCTAAATGGACACTTACGAAACGTCAGAAGCTAGGTGCACGGTTCCAATTGATCGTTTCCTATGGAAAAAAGCCGGCAAGAAACTCCATGGTTACTCTTGGTTTCCAGACCAGATAAGACCTGGAAACCCGCAATTTTCACTCATTCAATCAGCACATTAGAAAGATCTGGAAACCCGCAATTTTTTCTCATTCATCATTTCAGCCATTCAGCACATTAAAATTCTGATAGTTGATTGCGCTCACACATTCTCCGATGTCGTCTTACATCGGATTTCTGATATACGTCACTGCGTCGCTGTCTCAGTTATGTAGATGAAGTATTGATACCTATTTGTATTAGAGAGTGCATACCTATATCAACTAAGTTTTATACGTGTTTTATAATGTAGGTAGAGTTCTTTAATCTCACGAAGCGACGTGAATTATTCGACTTTCAACCTTACCCTCAAAGATTTAAAAGTCACATGATGGCGCTTCGTGACGTAAAAGAACTATTGAATGTGGGTGCTTATGTGAAAGGTTAAAATAAAAATACTTTATCATTGAATAAGGATTATGATTTATTTTACGACATATTATTTGATACTTTTACAGCAATTTCTTTAACCGATTTATAAATATCATCCATGAATATGTTTTTAACTACATGCTGCACGCACAATTCGGCATCACAATTACATAGCGAACTTATGGTATCAGGAAAATTTTCTACATCATAAACTTCGATCCTGATCACTTTAGCACCACGCGTAAGTTTTTTTAAAGAGGTGAATGCAGCTGTTGAACTTCTCTTGAGCTGTTTGCTGCTGCGGCCCTCCAGATTCAGTTGGTTTTCGTATTTCTGTCCTACCACAGTATTCATAGGAACGAAGTTGAAGAGGTCGTTTTCGGAGTCCTTAAAATAAAAATACAGAATGCAATTAAATTCGTGTTGTATCAGGAATAGAAAACTCTGATGTCGAGGACTTATTATGCATGTTTGACCCGTTTACAATAATCAATCAATTAATACATTTTATTTGTAGATAAAAATAATGTAATATTTTAATTGTTGGACAATATATTGTTAAAGTTAAAGAAAATATTAACACTCACCGACATTACGCAAAGGTACCGGTTTTACTCAGTCAGGACTCGGACTCAGCAGGAGCAGAAATTGAATGATCGACTTTAAAATTATTCATCAATTTATATATGTTAATTTTAATGTATAGAGTTCAAAGTCTTACATTTTTTTTTTGTTAGATGTTGATATTCCGGACAAAAATGGTGTGGTAAATTGAAACCTCAAGACATCACGGCGCCAAACATTTTATTGTTTACTATAAATATATATTGATAAAATATACACTACTGTACGTTTGTGCACTGTACTTTTTTCATACATTATTATTGAGAAGATTCGCCAAGCAAAACTATCGCATGTAAGTAGTATGTCTAATTTGCAATGTAAGTTCTAATTTTATTTATGGAGATGGATTGAAATTGAAACCTCAAGACATCACGGCACCAAACATTTTATTGCTTACTATAAATATATATTGATAAAATAAACACTACTGTACGTTTGTTCACTGTAATTTTTTTTATACATTTTTCTTAAGAAGATGCGGCTAGCAAAAACCGTTGCATGTAAGTAGTATGTCTAATTTGCAATATAAGTCCTAATTTTATAAGGAGATGGATGAAAACAAAATAGCAATATCGACATACTATTGTTACGCCTAGTTTTGCCTTCTATTATTATCTTATTGTGTTATATTAGTATAGAATAAATTAATAGTAATAATGTTAATGTTGTAATAAAATAAATATTATATAAACGAAGTCGCGGTGTTTAACTAGTATGTAACACTTGGACTGTAGTTACTATACCTAGTCAAATATTAATATACACTTTAGATATCATAATTTAAGGTTGAGATTTGTAGATTTGGTTATGATTGCAAAGCATTTGTCTCGTGAAGAAGTCCTGAGTCAGGATTTTAGGATCACGCGTGCATTACATATATGGAAAACCTTCACGTGGATCCCGGCTATTTAAATATTGGAGAGTGAATTAGGAGCATCACTTCAGCTACCAGGTGCTCCAGATCAACATCAAGTACTTATCAAGAATCAGTGCAATAAGGAAAATGTAAGTAGCTTTTTAATAAAATATATATTAACTTATTTTTACTATCGCAGTTTAGTAGCAATGTATCGAATATAGTGACAGCAACAGCTATGGGCCAAGGGGTTCGACTCCCCCTAATCTAGCGCGATATAGTATTGTGGTTTAATAGAGTATTATTTCTGTGATGGCTATGTTTCAGTATTCTAAAAAGATGTATTTCAATATTAGGTGTAGATAGATAGACAATAATAAAATAATAATAATTAATTAGAGTAGTGTACCTACCTGATGTGTCAAAGTGGGATATTATTTATTATTATATATTCAGATAACAGAGATCCATTGGGTTAGTAACAATAGTCTTAACCTATGTTAGTACTCAACTAATAACACCGACAATGTACAGCCGGCTGATTCTATAAAAATCTCGCCGTGAAAACTTAGGTGATGTGAGTTTGTTTTTGTTAGGAATTGAAACTATTGACAGCCTACTCCACGCTCACTTCACCTAAGTTTTCACGGTGAGATGGTTACAGAATCGGACTGCAGGTGACAAGTGACCTCACCAATGATATGCGCATGAATCATTATTTGATTGTATTAATATTTATTTATTTGTTTCACTCCATTTCAGGTCGCACGAAAACGCCGAGACCCTTTTTCCCTCCGACGTCGACGAGGAACCTCAGGTTCGAAAAAAGAAGCATGACGGGCGTAAAAGGAAGCAAGCATCAACTCGCACGACGGAGCCGGCACGAGGTTCGTGGTCGTCACCATCGAGAGTAAGTCCGGTGCCAGGACCGTCCACTTCCGCGACACCTGCCGTGTTGTCCCATCCATCAGCTTCAAAGAAGCCGTTTTTCAAACCCATCCCACCGAGGAAGTCCACGGTGTACGATCTGTTTGGAACTGATAGCGAGGACGACGAGAAAGCGGTCCCTGCAGTTACTGGTAAAACACCGTTAACTTCATATATAACACGACGCCTTGCAAACGGTCATTCGCGCCAAAACCATGAAAACAAGCCGGGAACGCACTATATTGATTTGAAAATATACCGGTGCGATGAAATAGAGAAAGTTCCGCCAATGAATAGGTGGCGCCAAGCAATTGTCACGCTTAAAAATCAAACCTTTGACAATACTGATGCTTGGCAACATTTGTCTAATTTTATTATAGCTACACGAAAAGAGTATGTTAAGTGCCCAGCAACATTTGTAAGTAACTATTATTGAAATAGTACTTAATTACAAAAGTAGGCACTTATCCCCAATTTAACACATGCCTATTCACTTATACACTTTTTTGTATTACTGTCTTCTAGTGATTAAGATATTATCTTTGTATTTCAAGAATAATAATATTATGTAACAAATAATAGGCAGATTGCGATTACATTATTATAGAAGACACTATTGCTATACTTAGATAAATGAATAAGAATAAATAGATCTAAGGTGTAAATCTATTATAATGCAATTGCAACCTTAGCCGGTACTTACTTATGCATATAAATAAATCATGTAATCGGTTATAGAAATTAAGTATTAATAGGAATTCATATTATATCAAATTTTATTTAATATTCATGGTTTTTTTTTTCTTTCTTACAGTTACACCTAGACCCGGAATCAGAACAAATAACAATGATATAATTATATGTCGAAAATGTCACATTGAAATACCTAAAATTGAATATCAGTATCATTTGAGAACGAATTTGCATAAATCTAATTGCATACTAAAAACTGAAATTGAAAATATCGATATAATAGCCACGGCTTTTAAAAAGAGAATAATAAGTTACAAACTGAATCCATTAATGGAATACCTAGCACCTGAGGAATTCCTAATGGATAATCGGCATAAGGTCATAAGACTAATTAACGATTGTTTGATAAAACATAGTTGTGTTAAATTAAACTTTGAGCTTTTTGCTTATTTCATACTCCCAAAATCTGACGAGCAACAGCTTAAATCATTTAACACAAAATATGAAATTGTATATAATAATACAGATATAAATGAATTATATTTGAAAACAATAAATACATTTGACAGAAAGCTCTCAGAGTTCCAACATCGTGAATCCGGTTGGTCTTGTTTATTTATAAGTCATCTAGAAATTAACCTTAACAAATACTCTCCTTTGAAAGGTGGCACATATATAGATTTGCCGCAAGTAATAAAAAAAACTAGAAGTTGTTTAAATATTAAAAACAGCGATAACAACTGCTTTTTATGGAGTATTGTCGCAGCGTTATATCCCACCCAAATGAATGTTTGCAGAACAAGTTCATATCCACATTTTTCAAAAGTTTTAAATATAGATGGTCTATCATTCCCCCCATCATGTAAAGATATTAAAATATTAGAAAATTTAAATCCACACATAAGTATTAATATATATGGATTAGATAATAAAAACATGGTCACTGGTCCTTTATATGTGACAAGTTCAAGAAAAAACCAGCATGTCAATTTATTGTACTTTGAACAGAAAGGTAAAGGTCATTATTGCTTAATAAAAAATCTATTGAGATTGATCAAACGTCAAATAAGTAAACATAAAGGTAAAATGTACCTATGTGAGACATGCTTACAAGTTTTCACGAGTGAAATGAGATATAGTGCCCATAATAAGTGTCCTAAGATTTTGACAATATTACCTGAAAAAAATAGTATTCTTCAATTTAAGAACTTCGAAAGAAAACAAAAAATTAATTTCGTTATATACGCCGATTTTGAAAGTCTTTTACTAAACTGCAACATAAATGTAACTGAAAATACTCGTACCTTTAAGGTTCACGAACCCTCATGTTTTGGTTACTATATTTGTTGTTCACACAATACGGATCTGAATAAGTATGTTACTTATAGAGGATCTGATTGTGTAGAAGTATTTATAAAATATTTAATAAGAGATTTGGAGTACATTCACAGTATCTTATTAAATAAAATACCGATGGCACCTTTAACTAAGGCCCAAGAAAAGGATTACAAAAACGCCACTACATGTCATATCTGTAATTATGTGCTCTTTGACGACAAAGTAATAGATCATGATCACATTACATCACAATACCGAGGCGCAGCACACTCTCATTGTAATTTAATGTTAAGAGTTTGCCCTTTCGTGCCTGTTATTTTTCATAACCTATCCGGCTATGACTCTCACCTATTTATAAAAGAATTAGCGAAGTATGAAGGTGCTTTTAAAATTATACCAAAATCCAAAGAAACGTATATGTCATTCACAAAAGTACTCCATACTAAGAATACATTAAAATCAAGGCCAATTCAAGTTAAGTTCATAGATTCTTATCAATTTCTTAATTCAAGTTTAAGCACATTAGTAAATAATTTGAATGAAACCGACTTTGTTAATTTATCAAAAGAATTTCCAGGTATTAGTTATAATCAGTTAACATTGTTAAGACAAAAAGGAATTTATCCCTATGATTATATGAATGCATATTCAAAATATAACGAGACTCAACTTCCATCGAAAGTTTGTTTCTATAACAGTTTGAATTGTCAACATATTAGCGATGATGAATACGTACACGCACAATCTATTTGGCAGTCATTTAATATTAAATCACTTGGAGAATATACAGATTTATATTTAAAGACCGATGTATTACTTCTTTCTGACGTATTCGAAAAATTTAGAAAGACTTGTCTCGATCATTATCAACTTGATCCAACGTATTACATTACTGCACCTAGTTTAAGCTGGGATGCAATGCTACTGTACACAGGTGTTAAATTAGAATTAATTCATAGTTTAGAAATGTATGAATTTTTGGAAAAGGGAATACGAGGAGGCTTGGCACAATGTTCTCTTCGCCATGCCCGAGCTAATAATAAATATTTACCAAATCATGATGCTTCTCAAAAATCAACTTATTTGATTTATCTTGATTGTAACAATTTATATGGTTACGCAATGACGAAGAAAATGCCTATTTCAGATTTCCGTTTTTTGACAAACGATGAGATTAAAACAATAAATGTGTTATCAATATCAGATGATTCTGAATATGGATATATTTTAGAAGTTGATTTAATATATCCTGAGAGTTTACATAATACGCATAGTGATTTACCTTTTGCCCCCGAGAGGTTCACACCTCCTGGAGGTAAAACACCTAAATTAATTGCTAGTTTATATGACAAATTCAACTATATAATACATTATGTTCATTTGAAGGCATGTTTATTGAACGGACTAATTTTGAATAAAATTCATCGTATTTTAACTTTTAGACAAGAAAATTATTTACAAAAATATATTGACTTGAATACTACATTACGTCAAGCTTCAACAACCGTATTTGAGAAAGACTTTTTCAAACTCCTTAATAATGCTATATTTGGGAAAACTATTGAAAATAGACGCAAACAGGTTAATGTCAAATTAGTTACCATGTGGGATGATTGCAATAATAAAACTAACAAGTACCAAGGTGCCGAAAAATTAATTGCAAAACCAAATCTGAAAAGTATTGCGATCTTTTCTGAAAATTTTGTTGCTATTCAATTAACTCCTGAAAAAATTGTATTAGATCGCCCTATCTATATTGGGTTTACAGTTCTAGAATTCGCAAAGGAACATTTGTATAAATTTCACTACAACTTTATTAAAAATAAATATAAAACTCGTGCAAGACTGTGTTATACAGACACAGACAGCCTTCTTTATTTTGTAAATACAGAGGATTTTTATGAAGACATAAAAAATTATATTGCAAAATTTGATACAAGTAATTTCCAGCCTGATAATTGTTACAGCATGCCAAGAGTAAATACTAAAATCCCAGGACTATTTAAAGATGAACTCGGGGGTGACATAATAAGCGAATTTGTAGGACTGAGAGCTAAACTATATAGTATAATCACTTCAAAAACTCGCATCACAAAAGCAAAAGGAATATCTAAAGCTGTTACTAATCGATTAAAATTATCTCACTACAGTAAAGCTTTAACAAATAATGTCAATATTAAATGTAAAATGAATGTAATTAAATCACTCAAGCATGTACTGTACTCTCAAGAAATTCATAAAGTAGTATTAAATAGAAATGATGATAAGAGACAAATACTCACTAACCTAGTTGAAACTTTACCTTGGGGTCACTGTGAAACTTTATTTTGAGAACTAATTTCTAAATAAATATAATTATGTTTATATCAATAAATTATAATGTTATTATAATCTTTGTTTATAATATTGGTATAAGTATAGCATACATTATTAATTTAGTGAGTGGTAGTGTTGAATTTCGAATTTAAATAATTATGTTATATCTGAATAAAACATTTATAACTGATGCATGACTTTCTATTCTTATTATGGCCTTACAGTGTTCTTCGTTTTATTAATATTTAGTATCACTAACTACAAATATAAATACCGTACTAACTTATTGATTATTTACAGCGAGTATAAAAATGAAATGGATAAGCACTATAAGTAGGTATACCGAAAAAATACGCTCGTTTTACATTTGACATGACAACTTTAAACTAATCTCAATCATTTGTTTTTTATCATACTTATGCTTTATATATCTATGTATGGGTAAGATTGAATTAATAATCAAAATGAAGTTGATCAAACAACACACATCACTTAATGTTAATCATATAAATCTTGGTGACTCTGATAACCACATTAGGCATAGCATTTTGTTACCAAATACGATTCGTTGTATTATATGTGGTCCTTCAAATTGTGGAAAAACAAACGTAGTGCTTAGTTTACTGTTACATGAGAATGGTCTAAAATTTCAAAATCTTTATCTGTACTCGAAAACTAACTTTCAACCAAAATACAGGTTCCTACGAGAAGTTATAAAGAGAGTCCATCAAGTTAAGTTTCATGAATTCAATGATAATAAAGAAGTCATAGCCCCGCATGAAGCACTAACAAATTCTGTGTTTATTTTCGATGATGTGGCATGTGAAAATCAAATAAACATTCGTAATTACTTCTCTATGGGTAGACATAAACAAATCGATTGCTTTTATTTATGTCAAACATATTCTAAAATTCCGAAACAGTTGCTACGTGATAATGCAAACTTTCTTATAATATTTAAACAAGACGATGTAAACTTGAAACATATTTATGAAGAGCATGTTAGTTCTGATATGTCCTGGAATCAATTCAAGAATATTTGTAATACAGTTTGGAGAGAGCCATATAACTTTGTTAGTATTTGCAAAGACTCCTCATTAAACAAGGGAAGGTATAGACAGAATTTAGATAGTTTTTTTAAATTTTGAGCAAATTTGCGTAATTATATAAATCAATAATATATAAATCTAACTTAGTATTATATCTTCTTTGGCTGAGCACACTTGTTATAATAAAACATGGAAAAGAATATTAAAATAGAATTAATGAAGTCTGTAGATTCCATAAAGAATAAAATAAAACAAATGAAGAACCGTGAACACTCTATGAACTTGTCACTTGATAAAATGCTGAAAACCGTCACAGATCCCCTTAAAGCACTAGTCGATTCGAATATATCAAAGGAAAAAATAAAGCCTTTACAAAATACATCACCCCTAAATTCTGACGACATTGAATTGGATGACATTAATACTAGTTCATCTACAAAGTTTGAAGACTGCTACGATCCAAAACTGAATTCTGCACAAGTGCTTAAAAAGTCTCCTACAAAAGAAATACCGGATGATTTAGAAATTTCGTTAGAGGGCCGTGATATCCATGATATTTATGATGGTGTAAATATACCGTTTGGAATAAGAAGTGTAAACAAAACATTGCTAATGGGTAATTCAGTAGTCTCATTTTCTAAAATCGATAGTTTGAATGACGACAGTGTCATTTTAATTAAAGTCGGTGACAAATCCTATAATTTATCTCCTGGCTTGAAAGAACTTTTACTTCGAAGAAAACCTGATTTAAAATTAATATCGAGCAAAGATAGACTTGTCTATAAGGACATGCTGCATTATACAAATGCTCATAAGAGAGATTTTAATCCTGATGGGCAAATAAGAGGCGATAAGGGAATAAAATATCGTGAAGTAATCAAACCATTATTTTCCGAATCGTTAAATGAAAATTTTCACATTGGAGGAAGCTTACCAACCCTAAAAAAATACAAAAATAACACTGATTTGGTATATTGGGATGACCCTAACGAATTGGTTGAGAGATTGAAATTATTAGTTGCTTCTAGAGATGCTGGCAACACAAACCATGATAATGAAATTTTATCGATAGTTGAAGAATTGAAAGAAGCTGGTATTATTAAAGAATAAATACTCACTATGTTAAAATTTTCATTCAGTATTGTATACGGATTCAAAACAAATGTACTGAATTGTGAACATGAGCAAAACCGACGTGGTAAACGAAATTCATAAAAATGCGAGGGTGAACTTTCCACGAAGATGTGTTATTATGAAAGATATAGATGACCTATGGCAAGCAGACTTAATCGATATGCAATCAATTTCAAAGCAAAATAAAAATTACACATTTATTCTTGCTATTATTGACACATTCTCGAAATATGCTTGGATTTTTCCTCTAAAAAGTAAAACCAAAGATGATGTATGTAGCTCTTTTAAGAAATTATTGGATAAAGGGCGTGTTCCTAAAAATCTGCAAACGGATAATGGAACAGAATTTTACAATAATCAATTTCAGAAGCTTATGAAAACTAATCACATTAATCATTATTCAACCTTCTCAACAAAAAAGGCTTCAATAGTTGAGCGATTTATCAGGACATTGAAATCCAAACTCTATAAGGAATTTAGTTTAAGAGGCAGCTACAATTGGATAGATAACACTCTCAATGATGTTATTCACAAATACAATCACACTTATCATCGGACAATTGATGAAGTTCCCGCTAATGTAGATAACAATAATAAAAAATATGTATTAGAAAGGTATTCAAGGTTAGTAAAAAATAATAATAATATTAAAAGCAAATATAAAATTGGTGATTATGTGCGTATCAGTAAGTACAAAGGAACATTTGAAAAAGGTTACACTCCTAACTGGTCTACAGAAATATTTAAAATTCGAATGATACAAAATACAACTCCTATCACCTACTTAATAGAAGATACAATCAGAGGTCAGCCTATTTTAGGTGCATTTTATGCGCAAGAGCTTCAAAAAACAAAACATTCAAATGTGTATCTAGTGGAGAAAGTTCTTAGAAGAAAAGGTAACAGGGTTTTAGTAAAATGGCTAGGTTTGTCTTCAGCTGAAAATAGTTGGATTGATAAATCAAATATATTATCATAAATATTAAAACATTAACTAACGACAATTCAAATTATAAGTATTTAATAAAGTGCTCAATCCAGATTCATCAGTCTTATAATGTGTATTGGAGAGAGTAGTCTTCTCAATTGGATTATAAATCACTTACCTTTTGAATTACACTTACCAGGATACAGTTATTGTGGTCCTGGTACAAAATTAATTAAAAGGCTTATACAAGGAGATAACGGAATTAATAAATTAGACGAATATTGCAAAGATCACGACATTGCCTATCACAAATCATCAAACTTAAAGGATCGACACGAAGCTGATTTAATTTTGTTAAATATGGCGAAAGAACGAGTAGTTGCTTCGGATGCGAGTGTAGGTGAAAAATTTGCAGCACGCTTAGTAAGCAGGGCTATGTCGACAAAAATTAAAACTGGTTCTGGTCTGAAAAGTAGTAGTAGTAGTAGTACAAAGTGCTGTCAAAAAGTTACATCTGGAAAAGGGTTAAAAAGTAAATTAAAAAACGTTATTTCTAAAACCAAGAGACACATGAAAAAATTAAAACCAAAAAGTAAAAAGATGGCTATAGAATTGGCTATCGCCGCTGCCAGAGAATTAGCTAATGATTCATCTATTAAACTTCCTCGTGTTATTCCTATACCAAAAACTGGTGGAATATTGCCGTTAATTCCTATTTTTGCGGGATTATCAGCGGCAGGGGCTTTAGCAGGTGGTGCAGCTGGTATTGCTAAAACCATTAACGAATTTAAGATGGCTAAAAAATTGTTGGATGAATCGAAGAGGCACAATGAAAAAATGGAAGCGCTTTGCATTGGGAAAGGATTACATCTTAAACCGCATAGAGATGGGCTTGGAATTTTTGTATCGAAAGAAAAAAACTAAAATATCGGTTACCCAAACGAGCCTTAACTAACTTTGACATTTTGAAACATGGAAATAGTATTCCTTATTTTAGAGGTGTCTTTATGAGAGATGAGCTCCCTAAATGCCCTTTTGTAAAAGAATGTGGAGTTATTAATTTAGATAGTTCTAAAAACCCTGGTTCTCATTGGGTAGCCTATGCAAAATATAATGATTATATTGAGTATTTCGACAGTTATGGTAATCTGAAACCTCCCAAGGAATTTATAAAATACGTAGGGCCTAAAGTCCAATATAATTATGAAAATATACAACGTGATCACCCCTTTAATTGTGGACATCTATGTTTGAAGTTCTTAAAGAGTTTTTGGTGTAGTCGATGAATAAAATGAACAGGATCTTCTTTAAGACTTCAGTATGAAAGCATGTCTACTACGGTTACCATCTCTGGAAATAAATCTGAATTGGTTTCGTATTTTCAACCACCTCTACATTTATCCGATCAATACGAGTGCGGTTTGCTATACTTTTCAGTATTAAATTCTAGACCAAATGTGACCATCAATAATAACAATCTATCAGTAATCAGAATCGAATGTGATCTTGTTCACGGTTCATATTGCAACGGATTACCAACTCATTTTATTCACGAATTTGTATCTAATACCGCTCCAGGTCACCAGTACATAGAAATACCGCAAAACGTTGTTTACTTTCCAGTAAACAAAAATCTAATTTCATCTATATCTGTTAAGATTGTTGATCAACTTGGTAACTGTATTGACTTTGGTGAAAAACATATTCAATTACGCCTTCATTTAAGAAAAACAAAATGATAGTATATTATAAAAACACTTCAGTGAAAATCAAACGTCTTATTCCATCTACGACCATTAAGGTGCATAGACGTAAGAAAAAAGTGAAGAAATTGAGTGAAGCAAATAAAGATTTTCTTAAAGCTCTAGGTTTTAAAGTATGAATATACTACAAATTACTGAATTACCCCACTTCGATAGTTCTATTGAAAGCTATGAAGTCCACTCATACAATCCCTACACTAATAGCTTTAGAGAAAACGATGAAATCAGAATCCCCATACACCAACAAGACATATACGTGTTACCGTCAGCCAGTTCAATTTACGTCGAGGGCCAAGCAAAGTTCTTCGACAAAGATGGAAAACCGATTAACAAAAATATTACGTTCAGTAGCAACCCTGTTATGTTTTTGTTTCAAGATATCAGATACGAAATAAATGGTATTGAAATAGATCGTATTAAAAATTCTGGAATAACCTCCACAATAAAGTCATACGTTTCAATGAATGATGGAGAAAATAAAGTTGCCGCCTTGTGGGGTTGGAAGATAAATGGAGTAAAAAGTGATGGTAATTTTAGTGCTATTGTACCTCTTAATAAGATATTAGGATTTGCGGAAGATTACAATAAAATTATGATAAATTGTAAACATGAACTTATTCTGAATAGAAGTAACTCTAACTTAAACAGTATCATAGCGACTGATGATATTGCGCATTTTCAAATAGATATACAAAGATTGCAATGGCGTGTACCACATATAAAAGTATCAGACCGCGAACGACTGACACTACTAAAACACTTGGAAAAAGATAAACCTATTCAGATAGCGTTTCGAAATTGGGATTTATACGAGTATCCTTTGCTCCCTAAAACTACAAAACATTCTTGGTCAGTTAAGACTGCATCGCAATTAGAAAAACCTCGATATGTAATTTTTTGCTTGCAAACCAACAGAAAAAATAATAAAACCAAAGACAGTTCTCTGTTTGATCACTGTGAAGTTACCAACGTAACACTATTTTTGAATTCACAGTATTATCCTTACGAGCCTCTAAGCTTAAATTTTTCCGAGAACAAATACAATATATTATATGAAATGTATGTGAAATTTCGTCAGTCGTATTACAACTATCCTGCAGACCCGTTGCTTGATTTGGTTGGTTTCAAGGACAAGGCTCCTCTCTTTATCATAGACTGTTCAAGACAAAACGATAGTTTGAAAACAGGCCCTGTAGATGTGCGGCTGGAGATTGAATGTTCACTGCCAATACCAGATAACACAACTGGATATTGTTTAATTATTAACGATCGACTGGTGGAATATAAACCTCTGAGTAACATAGTGCGCAGGTTATCATGACTGCCATTGTAGATGTTCAAGGTTTTAAAACAGAAACAAATGAATTTATCATTAAAGAAATTGCTGTATTATGCAATAAAAAAATTCAAGTGTTTTTAATTAAGCCACCATTTCCATTTTACGATTTGACGAAACCAGAAAAACGGCAAGTCAGTTGGATTGAACGTAATAGAAAGATATACTGGAGAGACGGATTTGTGCCTTACTCAAATCATCAGAATTTGATTGCAGATATTTTAAGAGATAAAAAAGTTTACACCAAAGGTTTAGAAAAAGTGTTGTGGTTAAAAAATATTTCGAATAATAATATTATAAATAATTTAGAAGATGAAGGTTGTCCTAATTTATTAAGCTTGTACAATAAATTTGAACATTCTCATGGTGTGTATAGTTGTATTTATCATGATAAAATTTGTGCTTTAAAAAATGTAATATGTTTATATAAATGGTGTATAGATAATAAATTTTTGAAGTAAATATTTTTCTTGTTTAATTTTTCACAATTGGGTAATAGGTACCTAACAGTTTCCTATCCCTACCAATCCCGTCCAATGTTAATCGTTATAAGTTGATGGTAACAGCTGTGCGATGTCATTATACATTTATAATTATCTGTATCAAGAACATGTCTCAAAATAAATACAATCCTCGATATGACCTGTTTAATACATATAAAATGCGTGAATTTTCATTTCGTTCCTATTGGGCAACGGCTGATTCAAGGAGAAGATTGGTAATGGAAATGGCTGACGCGGGATTTTTTTATTGTGGAAATGGTGTAAATGATAAAGCAGCATGTTTCTCATGTGGAGGTGTTATAGAAGATTGGGAGATTTACGATGATCCTTGGATGCAACATACCATACAATTTCCTCAATGTTGTTATTTGAACGCTGTGAAAGGAACGGATTATGTTGACAAATCAAAACATCTATTTTTAAAAGATAAAATATAAAATTATTCTAAAGTGGAGCAGGATAGATTGATTGTTTGCTGAATAAGCTGCTAAATGCTATTAGCAATGGAGCCTAAGTAACTATAAATTATGTACAGTCATTTTATGTTTCATTCAATTCCTACAATTGTAGTTTAAATGCGTTTCAAATTCGAAAATCGCCGAAATTCGCGGAAGGCCGCGAAAACCGCAGAAAAGGATTCTGAATACAAAACTTATTTGAATAGAGGATTCTGAATGCAACCTTCACTTTGAATAGAGGATTCTGAATACAACATTCATTTGAATAGAGGATTCTGAATACAACACTCATTTTGAATAGAGGATTCTGAATGCAACACTCATGAATGAATGAATGGTGAAAATTGCGGGTTTCCAGATCTTATCTGATCTGGAAACCCCAATTTTAACCTACTAGTATTGATGGTTGTCCTCTTTTTCAGTAAATAGTATGTTCAATCATTAAAAGTTACTGTTTTGCCTTTTACTGTTTTACAAACATTTCTTCTTACTGTACCTATAAAGTCGATTAAGTCTTAATGAAATCGCTTTAATGCGGTGTAGTAAGAATTTTTTTTTTTCAGTGTAATCTCTTTCCTATGAAAATGAGGGAACAGAGAGTATACCTGTGTCTGCGCTGAGATTGGTCGCCAATGGCCGAAATTCTCAGTAGCAGACTGGAGAGTGGCCTTGTGCCTCTCATCCCTAACTGTACTTACATGTCTATTCACGTAAGTTTTTTCAACTTTACCCAGCATTTACGGAATTAGTAAAAGTTTGATAAATGTCTGATCATGTGATAAAAGGAGACAGAAACAGGGTTTGAATGACATTGAAGACTGCACTCTATAAAACCTATTTCTAAAAATTATACATAATAAGTAAGGGCCTATTGCCATCCACTTCAACCGGGTATAAATTCAGACTCCGGTCTGCTACTGGGAAGTTCCTGATGTAATAACAATGCTTGATCTGGGAATCGAACCCAACTCACACGCAGCAGACGCGCCTGTTCTATTCTTGAGCCATAGTGAACTAAGTTAAACAATCATATCAAAATAAGTTCTTTTGTTACACACAAATCGAATTATTTCTATTTGTACAGTTATACGGAATTGACAGACTTCCTTATTGCTTTATTCATTGTTTATTTTAACAATTTTTCTTGTATTTGGGAAAACGTATTATTAAACTAAATCTAAATTTATTATCGCCCACTAATATGGTACTAGATTGACTTGTTTTAATAACTTTTCCTTTTACTTCTAAATACGACTTACTTACTTAATTAATTTACGTTTGCCACTAGAAATCTATAGCACCCTAAATGGTATTAATTTTCTATTTTTGTGTACCTACATAGATTTGCAGAAGTGGCAGTGTGCTGGCCACGTTTGTTAAAGGACCGATGACTGGTGGAGCTGACGAGTGGAGACCGTACCCAGCAAGGTGGACCGACGATTTTAAATAGGTGGCTGGGACAGACTGGGTGCGGAAAGCGGAGGACAGGTTTTGTGGCAAATCTGGGAGAGGCAGCCAGAAAGTCCAGCAGTGGACTGCGATATAGTCTGAGTTCATTGGTTAACACAGATTTGTTAGAATTTACCTACTTTTTTCATTGAGTTACTATGTTCCAATCCCTCGTACTTAATACTCAAGCGTAATAGTAAGTAAATAACTTTCATGACACTATTATGAAACCTTGTGGAATAGAAATACAATTTAGGTAAATATTCAACATTTGCACAATATTTGCAAGAAGGCCTATTTGCCTGCTGAATTAGTAGTAGCATCTATTTATCTTGTTGACAGTACTTAACATGTAATTGATAACAAACTGATAGGTACGTTTGTTTTGATTTCTAGTGCTTCAAATCTTGGTCTTATTTATGTGGCTTTTTCTGTTTAGTCTGTAACAATATTATATAAACGAATAGGGAAAGTATGGGTGGCTGCTGCAGGTGTGGAAAACCTCAAAAGGCGATATTCCAATCTTATTGGGAGCGTTTGGGGTTGCAACACTAGGGCCACAAGGCGGACCCCATGCAAACTCTTGAAAACCTAAGTGGGTATTCGCCAAACGGTTGGTCGACTCTTCACGTGACCTTGCATCCTAGTTGCGGAACACACTGTCAATCGGAATCTGAATCATTTTGAAGCAATTTGCTAATCCATTGCTTCATAAGTTTGAAAAAATTGTCTGCTCAACACGTAAATAACGCAATGTATGTTGTGGAACTGTCAAAATGAAACCGATTCCTATTGATAATGTGTTACGCAATTGCCCCGCAGGGGACTGGCCTATATCTTGGCCAAAGAATCAGCATCGCCATGCAACGTGGCAATGCTGCCAGTCTTTTGGGCAATTTTCCTGTTGACAGCGGATGCGGACAAATTTTTTGATGCTCTATGATTCTAAGCCTTCTTTTTTATAAACATGTATTTGTACATAATTATTATTCTAGATAAAGTCTGTTTATTTTAGACAACGATTACCCAACAATTTCTGTTCATTCAATGATAAATTCATTATCTTGATTTATTTAAGGCAACTATAATAGTGAAAGTACCGATAGAAAAACACCGTTTTACTGACTTTAAGATGATCGATTTCTTCGAGTAGATTTTATCAGTAGGATTTATTATCAGTGGCAGCCCAGAGTCTCACTTTGTACCCGGTAAGAGGCAATAGACACGCTCTCTATAACGTTGTAGGCATTGGCGGGTTTCGGGACCTACTAAGTATACAAAATGGCGATTCCCGATTCAAACTTTATGGCGGCTCGGAACATGAGGCGAGTCGCTGCGCAGTAACAAATTCACGTGTCAGCGGGGGTGAGGGGCGAGGTACTGCGCAGCAAGTAGTGCCGTCATCGTCATAAAATCGTCGTAAAATCTCTTTTTTTTTAACCGACTTCAAAAAAGGAGGTTCTGTATTCGAACCGTATGTATGTATGTATGTTTGTATGTCCGCGATTTTCTCAAAAACTAATGAACCAATATTTTACATTCGTTTTTTTGTGACACTAGGACTATGTTGCCCATTGATTTTTTGCCTTTGTAACATTTAGTATCCGGTGTCAAAAAAAGAAACATAGGCTTCTACACCGTTCACCTTTTTTACCCTGTGTTTGTCCAGACGCTAGACGGTAAAAAAGTCAGCCGGTATATCTCTGTTTCGGAATGATCTACCTCTTACCCCTTCCCAAAATTCAGCGCTTATTTTCGCAGCGCCTTTTCTCCCACTTTAATTTTCTTGTAGGTTTAGTTACTCAAAAAATCTAAAGTTTTACGGTTTTTCGGTGTCTCTACTGTGTCCTGTAGAACTTATGCGCCAACATCACACAATAACATTATGTACACTCCGAGATAACTTTACAATGATATTGTCAACGTTATCAAATAATTTAAGAAAACAATAATTAATCTGAACACGTCATTGAATTACTCAAAACACGTGATTTCAAAATAATCAGCGGGTTGATAACCGTTTGGTCCCCAGCAGAGAGTGAGTGATCCCTGCCTCACCTTTGAAAGAAAGAAAAGAAAGAAAAATCTTTTATTTGCGGTAAATATGACGCAATAAAGAACATGAACACAAAAAAGTAAGAGAGAGTTGGGGGAAATATGCGTCACATCCACGTAAAACGGCTATCGCTCAGCATTATGCTGCGACTCTATGCAAGACAGAGCTCCAGCGCTGGTTTTCAGCGACATTCGCACATACGCAAGAGTGTGAACGTTAGGTTGCCTCAAATTAACCTCAAAAAGATTACTTACTTTCTGATAGCGCTACCATTTGCTACCACTAATCGAGGAGCGATTAGTGGTAGCAAATGGCCAAACTCATAAAGGCTTTCTTTTGGGTGGGAAATTATAAAATAACTTCTCCCGCCTGGATGGAGCGAGAGAGCGTGTCAGACTTTTAGTGACTAAAACCTAGTGTGTTCCTTCAGTTGCCTGTGCCAGGGGCCACGGTATCTCTATCCAACAACCTGCAACCCTTTCTATAAATTACCAGCGTAGTGTGATTGTGTCATCGCGCTTCTCTTTCTTTTCTATGTAGTCCGACAGTGACCGCGCTTTAGGTTATGTAGGTGTGTTGCCGGTGACTTTTATTTAATAACTAACTTTCGCCACTGAGCCGAATGTTGAAAAACCAACACTGCACTTTTTTTTTATGTAATAATTTGAGTGTCTCCTATAGTGTTAGTGAAGACATGCATTAATCTCTCACGAAATACAATTTTTCTTACGGCAATCTGCCTAGCAGATGGTGGGATGAGATATTTGTAAAAACTCGCTATTTAGGTACGTTTGCGCAATGAATTGTGATTATGGGTACCTACATGCAATGGTACATAGATCGAGTTAAGTTATAGTTTAGAACTGGTTTTCGTAAAAAAACCTTTGACCTTCAATATCTGCGTAACCAGAAGGTTCCCAGGTATTGTCTATTAAAAAATATTAACATAATAAGTTAATTATCGAAAGGACAAGTGTCTCTCCCCTTCATTACAGTTTTTTGTTTTAATAAAAAAACTTAAAGTACCTCTACCTACGGTTCGGTTTTAAAGTTACAATCGTGTAAGCTACTATTATTAATATTATTAAGTAATTGAAGCGTAATTAAAACACGTAATACTTTTTAAATAAAGAGACATAATTTCAGCAACGCATTTAAGATAAAAGCTACCTAAACAATGATGACAGCTGATATGATCGCGTGACTCTGATAACCCGGGAGTACGTGTATTAGAAACTATATTATGCGTCACAGTTACTAGGCAGAGCTGAATCCAGGGGAATTTAACTTGTCAATAAATCTGCCTAGCCTTTTTCCCACTATATTGGGGTCAGCTTCCAGTCTAACCGGATCTAAATACCATTGAGACACATCTAAATACCACTGTTTTTACATGGAGCATGGGTAAAGGCTCGTTCACACTGGCGCGACGCGACACGCGACACAAAGGCACCGCAAGTCGCGCGACGAGCGGTGCCTTTGTGTCGCGCGCGATTCGCGTCGCGCGTCGCGCCTTTGTGTAGGAGCCGTAACACGATATCCCTTGGTAAGACTGGTTGTCAGACTTTCGGGCTTCTGACTACCCCAGTAACGACTGTCAAAGATAGGATCTACGAATGACAACCAGGACCAAGTGCTTAACATGCTTTCCGAGGCACGGAGGGGTCTTGATATGTAATTTAACTTTTCACCAGCTCGTTAAAAGGAGTTGGTACCTTTAGGACGTCACAAAGAAGGCAAAGTGGGGGCGTGTCTCAAAGATTCTTTCTGCAGGAAATAACCTGAATCTTTTGGATGTAGTTTACAATACAAAATGTCTGAATGTCTAGTTAGTCTGAGCGGTGGCGACCTTAGTTCCATCTGCAGCAAAGGGTTAGGCAGTTCCTTCATTAGAAAATTCTGAGACGCAGCTAGGGTTTCGGATTTGTGTTTGGTTATTGCCTAATGGCAACCATTATTACCTACATCCACCAGTCGTGATTGCGACACCAACGAACCAGCCAATCACCAACGAGGCAGTTTAAAATCTTATAAGATTCTGCAAATATAAGAAGACATTGGAAAGTTAGCAACATTTTTATTGCCCCAAACTTTTCATACGACTTTGGAATTACCCAAAAGCTATGCAGTGACAAGATAAATTACTATTTAACTTCACTTGGCATGTGTTTTCTTAAATCTTAACTAAAATCATAAAATGTCTATTTTTAAGCTCAATTCTGTACCTAATTTAAGACAAAGATACATAATAGCACAAATATTTTCAGTTAAAATACAGTAGGTTTTTGTTGTGTGATGTGTTTTATGATTAGTTAATATTTAACTAAGGATATACTTGACTACGTCGTTGGTTCAGTGGTCGTGTGACTGCTCGACGTCAGAACCAGCACCTAGATTGCGTACTCGCGATCAATCACAATCTGAATCATTTTGAAGGATATCGCTAATTCATTGCTTCATATGTTCGAGAAAATTGTCTGCTCAACAACGAAAATGACGCAATGAATGTTGTTGAACTGTCAAACTGAAACCTATTGCTACTGATAGCGTGTTACGCAATCACCCCGCTGGCTTCGATACCTGGGTTGGGAAAAGCGTTACCTACTTGTTTTTTTCATTAGAAAATTCTCACAACTCAGACGAGTCTGAGTCGTGAGATTCGAGTCGAGATTTATGCCCGAATAATTGAAATAGGCTCGACTGAAGTTTGTCTGGATAATGGCAATAGCCATGCTCTTAGGGGTTTATAATAAACAAGCCGTGTGATGGGATTTCTCATCGGTAAAAATAACTAAATTTCATACAAACTTTCATCTCCAATTTAACGCTCTCAGAGGATGTATTTTCAAAAACCCTTCCTTGTACTCGCCTTCGTTATTCTTGTTAGGAAAAGAACTCTTGTGCAAAATGACTTTTTTCAAGGCTCCTCTGGATCTAGAAGCATGAAATATTAACAATTTCAAAGTTTAGAAGCAGTTAAGCTGTGCGTTATCTGTCAGGAATGAACGAATTTAAGATTTTTATTAACTAAGTAAATGTGGGTCTGCGGTGAATACAGGCATTGAGAGTTTTTTTTTTGTTATCCTTATCTATCCCACTGCTGGGCAAAGGCCTCCCCCAAATCCTTCCAGGATCTCTTTTCCCGCGCCACTCCAAACCAGCCCTCGCGGTGCGCGTCCAAGTCATCTCGCCATCTCTTTCTGGGCGGGCCTCGGTAGCACCATCCATCTTCAGACACCCATTGTGTGGAGATTTTTGCCCAGCGGTCATCGTGTATACGGCTGATGTGACCCGCCCAATCCCATTTGAGCCTGGCAGCCTTCTTTCCTACATCGGGAGGACATGGCGTGGCATAAGCTGGCAGAGTGTACCGCTTGGGAGGAGCCGCGCCGTGTCCTCATCTCAGAAGTAGGCAGTGACCTGTAGCTGCCGGCCGTAGTCGAGTCGATGGTCGGCAGCGAAGAGTCCTGGGACGCGGTGGTTTCGGAGGTTAAGGATGCTGCGGAAAGGGAGAGGGAGATCGCGTCCACCCGGCCCGCAGCAGGCGCACTGGGCGTCGGCGGAGGGTGGACAACGCCCTCCCTAAATAGGTCAGGACCCGAGTGGCGGCGCGTAGTGTTCCACGCGCGCCCCTCTTAGACGTCGGGGGGGGAGTCAAACACCCTGACCCGAGGAGGTCCGCAGTGGTAGGCCGGCAACAGTCGGGGGTTGCGGAAGGATCGTACGTTCCCGCGACCCCCGGCGTAGGTGTAAGACTGAACACCGCGGTGGTTTTTAGTCAGTAAGAGTCTGACAGACCCCGCCGCCCTCCATAGGGCAGCGGACCTCCGTGAGAATTTTCCACCCCGGAAACAAAAAAAAAAGGGGCAGGATACACAAATGTCGATGAGTTTACCGATCTCCCGGCACACAAGTCATTAATATAAATGATAATAATATCGATATCGATACTAAATGACAGGTTACTGTTTTAAATAGGCTGTTTTGTTGTTTGTGTCATGAAAATTTAATAAAGTAAATCTTGACAATGGGTCTGGATTGTAATGTACGCCCACAGTTTGTAGTCATATGTCTGGACGTCACCCAAAAATGCTCTAGGTATTACGAAAACAATAATTTTGCTACACATTACAAAAATGCCCGTTATATTATGTCTACCTGTACCAAAAAAATTTTTATTTCTAGTATATTTGAATAGTTTCCGAGAACTGATCAATTCTGAATTCATCCATTCATAAATAAAAACAACCTTTGATGTATTTTATGGTATTATTTTTATTTCAAGTATATAATGTAGTTATTTATGTGTGCAGGTAGATATTAGTAGGTATAAATAGTTACTTATAAATATAGTAGGTACAAATATTTCTTTGAAGATATTTTTGACCATTTTTATTATAACAACCTTTTTTTTCAATTATTCCATATTTGGTTGTAGTGATTGTGGAAAAGTATCTATTGTAGGTACTTATTGTACGTATCTATTGTTACACTAAGGCTTTTATTATCAATGACCTTGATTAATTTAGTTTAAAGGTACTATAAACCAACTTACTTAGACACGGAGAGGTATTCTCATGTCAACAGCGTTCATTCAACCAAGACTGGACGTGACTAAATTACCTAACTTCCCGGATTAATCGATATATACGGCCATTGAAAATGTTGGGTTCTTGGGTGTAATCAAAATAATCATAGCCTTTTACTTACTATACCGATTTCGAAATCCTTATTATGTAGCGGTATCTACAACGCCACATGCGAACAAAGCGTCATACTGACGTCACGCAAAATCCTGCATCTCACAAGCAGAGTTTACCGCGCAACTAGCATAGGTACAACGGTGCGACATCAATCATCGGGCAGTTGCCCGCCAGACACAACACCAGTCTGGTCGGAGGATCCTCCCTTTTCTATGGAGGTTGAGTGAGCTTTACACCCTGTTCCTCATACCTCTATACTTACTTGCTATCGGCACGAACGACGAGTAAAGAAGATGCCGTGGAAAAAGATATTGGGTAGTCGGGAAGATGGTAGAGGGGACACAGTCCAGGGTCCGTGGAGGCCAGCACTGACTGATGGGGTCCGCTAGGGCCAATGCCTACCAGGGTCGCGAGTTGTTTGATAAGTTACCGTGGCCCTTGGCACAGGCAACTGAAGGAACACGAGTGGGTTTTAGTCAGTAAAAGTCTGACATGCCCTCCCGCTCCGCCCAGAGAGGGAGAAGTTATTTGACAATTTCCAAGCCAAAAAAAAAGTATCCGTGGAGGCGTCTTCTTCTTTCGCATAGATATAAGATTTATATTTCTATGTGCTTTCGTATCAATGGTACGTCTTGACAAATTACTAGGGCCCAGAAAGCGAGTAATTATGTCCTCTACAGTGCAAGTATTAGGCATAGGCGGGAGGGGGTTGAGCGAGTGCGCCATGCCTACCCTAGAATGGTCTGGTGCCCACCGTAGGATGTTTGGAAACCTATTCAAAATTCTAAGCTTGATACTTACATAATATAACTTCACACAAAAGCAATCAATTAAATAAAATCTACCACCAAGACCTACACAAACTTATTATTACCTACATATTTAGTACATTCCAATTACTTTTCAAATAACAAAAATTATTGAATGTACTAATACGCAACGTAATAAGCTAGAGACTACTCTAGCTTATTACGTTGCGTATTAGTACATTCAATAATTTTGAATGTACCTAAAATGTACCTAAATACTAACTTAGGTACATTTAAATTTCGTGCCACAGCCCACAATGCAAAGTGACAAGCAGGCGCACGTCGGAACACCGCGCCGTTCCGCGCGCTGCCCCTTCGGTCGATGCATTTTTTAATTTAGATCTCGAAAGTGGATATCATTTTGTGAGGTGTAAGGGTATTCTCCAAATTGCCAAAATTCTTTTAGGAGCAGAATGTTTAAAAATGAAAAACGTGCTAAAAGAAAAGGATCGGTCGTGGGGTCGCCCGCACTTGGGGATAGGGCCCGCTAGGCATGGCGGGCTGATCAGTCGAGGGTGCGGCGCATGTACAAGTATCTCTCGAGGCTCTCCGGCCCTCGACTTATGGTAGTGGAAGGAACAGGGGGGTTTTAGTCAGTAGGAGTCCGACATAACCGTCCGTTAATCCCAGACGGAACGTTTCCATGAGGATTACGCAACGAAAAAAAAAAAGGTTAGGGGCCAAGCCCCCTCCTAGTTACCCCATGGTACTAGGACAAGTTGGACACTCCAGCTAGACTTTTTATACAACAAGTCCCAGTTGCCATCCCAACTATCCGTGCACGTGAAGGGTCTTTTACAAATTCTATAAACAATTTTCCAGTTATACCAGATGCAGCTAGCAACATATTTATGCAACAACATTAACCTAAGCCTCAATAGTTCTACAACCTTGTGGAGTTACCGGTATTCTAAGTTAGCATTTAAGAGCGTTTACGCCGGCCGTACGGCATTTCTTAAAACTTTCAAGCCCTTATTTTTCGAAACTTCATACGCATAAGTAAGATACAAAGGTCTAAAAAGTAAGTAGAGAACATTTTTGAAATGTTTTATGTAAAAAAAAATTACTGGAAATCTTTGTTTCTACGGAAAATATAAAATTGGTCTAATTTGGCTGTGACACTATTTTTCGAAAATGTTCTCTACTAACTTTTTAGACCTTTGTATTAGAAAAATAAGGGCTTGAAAATTTGTATAAAATACCGTATGGCGTAAAAGATACTTGTGTTGAAAATAATAATATATAATATACACTCCCTAGACAGACGTGCAGTTCCTATACCAACATTATTATACCAGCATGCCATTATGTTCCTTCCAAAGCACTTCTCATAATGTAGATACTGAAAAATAAATCACCACCCTTGGCGTTTTTTCTTCAATTTAGACCACTAATAGGCTTAAGGCTAGGTTTCTTTACGGTGATGCATTTGCAAACCGTCAGTAATGTCGAAGATTAATTTAAAAGTAGTTCGATTGTTCGTTTTTAGGGTTCCATACCAAAATGGTAAAACGGAACCCTTATGGTGAGACTCAGTCTGTCTGTCTGTCTGTCACAGCTGGATATCTCAATAACTACTAATGCTATCAACTTGAAATTTGGAATAGTTGTAGATGAAGTTGGCCCCACTATTTTGCAAATAAGAAAGAAATATATGTATATTTTTTGCAACAAGGACTGGTGGTCAAAAAAATTCGAAGTGGGGCTACTTAGAGCATGTGAGGTATCATAAGAAAGAGCGCAGTTTGCACATTCTCAAAATTTATTTGTTTTTTTTTAGGCCGTATTGTTTTCGACTTTTGATGAAAAACGTAAAAAAAATAACTGTTGGGGAACGGTTAACGGAGGGGGGGGACCCTGGCTTATCTCCGAAGTTTGCAAAGAGAAAAATCTGAAATAATTCTGTGTGATAGAAATTTAATGTAAAGATTACAGGAAAAATAAAAAGATGTCTCTAAATAGCACACTTTTTCAGAAATCATCAAAGAAAGTTACATTAGTTCCACTATCGGTCAAGAGATGGCGATGACATAAAACTGCAATATTTTACACCGCAGTGCACAGTGTTGAAATTCTCTGACAAATATAGGCCTCGCCGATGAAAATTTAAAAACATTGATGGTACGGAACCCTCAGTGCGCGAGTCCGACTCGCTTTTGCCCGGTTTTAAAAGTAATAGCAATACTTGCGTTCGAATCCACAACCTCGGATTCGAAAAGCAAATCCTTCAACCTCCGAACCATCACAATCCTCCAAAATCTTTTGACCACAGCAAGAGCCAGGCTCTTAACACAAATCATGCCGACACGAGTAGCCAACATAATAAAAGCATCGACATAACTCTTGTCATCGTGTCCCATCTCTATTCCCAGCCGGGTTGCGCGTGCGCCGCTAGGGCCTAACTACACTAAATACGCTATAGTTCGTAGCGTCAGTTATACTCTGAACTGTATGAGTTCAGGTCGTCGCGGAGTTGTTCGCAGATACGCAATCGTAGTTGTTTGAAAGTATTCGTGTATGAGTATAGTGGATTTAAAAAAAAATAATATAATATTTTGTATGCTAGTTGAGCGCAGTGTTGATATTTACTGGTAGGTTTTAATTAATTTTTTTTTGGGGTTTTGTCGTGTTTTTTTGTGACAATTTTAAATATTTTTTAAGTGATTTTGTTTTAATGAAACAATATTTTTTGTTTATTGCCATCCAACATGGCAATGCAGCAAGCGTTTTGGGCACCTTTGCGCCGGGAACTGGGGGCCTAAAAACCACCAACCACTTTGGCAGAATCGTAAAAGGATAAAGTTATGAATCAAAATATGGCGAAGACAGTCCGTGTTTTTCTTTTTTTCGCTGCACTACGTAGGTATAATCAAAGAGATAGGGATTGGATTGATTAGTATTTTAGCACAGACTAAACAATATAACTGAAAAATCAATCAATGGGATTTGATTCGATTAACTTAACAGTTAACTGTCCATTACGATTCATAATGTTATCCTATTATGATTCTGCCAAAGTGTCCTTTTTAGGCCCCCATTAGGGGCGGGTTATTTGACTAGTTTGACGTGTTGTTGTGTCTGTCATTAAAATATTTTGAATTAATTTTATGTAAGTTAATAGTTTTAGTAAGGTTAGGTTATTACTTAATGTAGTTTAAGAATTAATTTTTTTATAATTAATTTAAAATATAAGTATATAATATTATATTTCTGTTATAATTTCACTCGTGTTTCAAGTTCAATGAGAGCGGAAGTTAAAGAAACACTTGCAGATAGCCTATTTACTTTCTCCATTTATTGCATTTGCATCAACTTTTAAGATGAATAAACAAAACATTTGTAATTGTAGTGAATTCTAGTCACGTAGGCACTTATGTAGTAATTGCCTGGCGTTTTATGTTATGTGCAAGTTGCCATTTTAGATTGAGTTGGCTAGACCTTATAATTAACCCCGGAATGCTAATAGCAAGTTTTGTATAGCCCCTAGTTCGTAATCAGACGCATTAAAATAATAATTGTAATGTTTATTTCCTAGATCCTACACCAAATGGTGAGAGAGTCAGGAACACCTAATAAACCTAGACAAACTTTTTGTTGGCTATACAAATATTTTAATCGGGTCGGGAATTAAACTCCTTACGCATCGTACAGAATTTTCTTTCAGTTAGGGCAGTGTGAATTTTCATAGTGTCATTTGAGCTTTGTTTTCTTCTCGACAAAAATTACCTAGCAAAGCAACTAATGTATAGCCATATTATAATGCATATATTATACCTACAACTTTTATTACTACATATCCATAAATCATAATCACAATTCATAAAATGCAAATATCCTAACGTCACATCACTGACTGATGCTAGTGATGTTACTAACTGCGGAGAAATTATACATCATTACTATAATATGTATAATTTATAATATAAATTGTATATTTATGTATGATATTCGTCGAGTTGAGTGCCCGAAGGATATCGGTATCGCCAAGTGATTGGTGTGCCGAGGTCAGATGGCACTGGCTTCGTATATGTACGACTGTCCCATAAACTAGAATACAAAGTAAAACAAAGCCAGACTTGATGCAGGTCGAAGAGGTTGAGTCACACCGTGTAAAATATTAGAACCAGTGACAGCTGGTTGTGTTGAAAACCAAAGGCCATGTAGCATAGCTGAGCAAAGGAATTTTTATGGACTTTAGGCTCTCGTGTTTCCTGTCTCCTTTTCTCCTCTTCCTGCTCTAATACCTTCTACCAAAGTTAAAAAAAATAAATAAACCCAAAAAAATAAATAATAATTCGCCTAATTCGTAAATGAATCCAGCTCATCCCACCCAGCATCTTCTGAGCCGTATCATCAGTTTTAGTTTATCGTAGCGTTAGAGAAATAAAATAAAATCAAGAAAAGCAATACCTACCAACGTAGACCTTTCTTTCTGTTAACCTATATTGTTCTTCCACCTTTCTTTGTGTTGTGACTTCTCCGAACTTATTCAAAGAAAAGTCCTCAACATAAACTCTAATTTAATGTAACCCACATACCATTTTGTCAATTGTCGAAATAGAACATTTTATCAAAACTAGGAAAATTATTTAATTTTCTTTCTAGCTCATAATTTATTACATCTTTTGTGTAAACTAATGTCAATGAACTTTACATAACACATTTCAAATATATACAAAATTTTCACAACATTCCCCGGAAATCTACACAAAAAAATAGAAGTTACATAAAATCTTTATCACTAGCTGCAGCCGAAATACATACAATTCAAATGATACATGTAGTAATTAATTATGTATATACCTAAACATAATATTATTGCGTATTTAGTTAACCTAATTACAATTAAAATAATGATAAATTTTATTGTAGGTACACAAGCGTAGTTTGTGTCGGATATATTATTTGTTTTAATTAAGATAAGATCTAACCGTAACACGACACGTGAAATTATAGAAAACTGTTGCATCATCATATTTTGTTTTACATCAGATTTTATTTACTTTATTTGGAATGTGTGGTGCTGGGTCTAATCATCAGGTCGAGCAATGTTATTAGATTTTGTACAGAAACTGCCTCACCTATTACTTGGATTTTAACATTGATGTTAGGATTTATGAAATGTGGGTGTTCTTATGCACCTCTGCTCATCCCTTTAGAAACAGACAGACTAATTTGAAGAATTTCTAGACATGAGCCTGGTTTTTTAAAGTTTGATCAGTTAATCAGCTGTCAAACCTCGCGATAACTGTTGTGACAAAAGATTTAAGTAACAATGTTTTCAGTTTCACTCTCCAGAAACTGGTGGTTGACTTTTTATGAATCACAACTAACTAAATTAAACCAACCGAATTGTTTGCGGTTCAGTCACATTGTGTTGTCATTCATTTAGTTTTGTAACGGTTAGTTAACAAAAAAGTCTGCATTACACTTGCATCACTTTGTTACATGCCGCGCACAGATGATGAACTAACTGTCTGCGGTAGTGTTGTCATAATCGCCACGCTTGGTAAATAAATGAGTGACCGTAGTTATCTCATCATCATCTGTAAGCTAAGCTATCTCATCGTCGGCAACCGATTACCCATAACCAACCATACTAATATCTATTCAAACCTTGTCTTAAGACGATGATTCATGACTGAGTTCTAGTTCGTTCTAGACAGCTAGTATATCAGAGATAGAAAGAAATATTGTTTGAAATCATTAGATTATGCGCACGCAACGTTTTTAACTCACATTTATTTTACAGATACTAAGCTTCATCTCCTATCAATTCAATTGAATGATTCGACAATCTTCCGCAATTCCGTGATTATAATTTATTCATTTGACTTAACTATAAGAATTTACTTACAAAAAAAGTCGTTGCGTGTACGCACGCTTGTTGTAATTGTAATGACAAGTCCGCGGTCCCTTATTGATATTCAATTAAACATGCAAATAAATTATTAGCGATGAAATTCTTGTCGTGAACTTTGACTGCATTTATTTTGTGTAATTGAATAATAGTTAGGTATGAATTTGAACAGCTTTTTCTGGTCGAAAAACCGGTAAAAAGGATAAGAAAATTTTTATTCTCACAGTATAAAAACGGTGTTTATGAATAGTCACACTTGGACTAGAGTCTTATGTTCAACAGTAGTCTAGATTTAGAGTAGAATATAGGCAGATATGATAAATATGAGTATCGTGTCACCCAGTAACTGGGTTGGTTGTGGATCAGTAAGGCAGTCGCTTTATGTAAATTACTGGTATTCAGCTGCATTCTCATTCCATCATGGTTTGTCCAGAAGCCAATGCTAACACAGTTGGTAATACGCTAGGCAGATGTGACAGATATGATTAGAGAACTAAAGATTAAAAAGAAAAGCTCAATCAAAAATTTTCCATTATTTCCCAGCAACTCGCCAAATCCAGGGTCGCTCGTAACACAGAATGATAGCTAAAGAACTATTTTAGTGTCATTACTCTTACACAAACCTGTATTGTTATTACCAAAGTCACGGTCACTGGTCGTTTGCAGTTTGTCAGTTATTTTTGTTTGACCCCGACATTGAGCAAGGCTGAAAGCTCGCACGAGGTGGGTCGGAGCTTTGTTTTTTTATTTGCCTGTAGTTTTAAATTTTGGATCTTTATTATCGTTCTAGATGTCATTGGAATATTCCAGTAGGACACATAATATGATTAAAACCTAAAACACATAACACGTACAGTGACCTTATTAGTGGATTTTCAGAAAGTTCATTTGCTGAGTACTATGTTTGAACGTAAACGAAGCAAAAGGAGTTACTTAAGGGTCCAGCAGGACATAGAAGGTGAAGTTCTGTAGTTTCTGCCTAACCCCATGGGCAGAAAGCATGAGAGTATGTATGTGTTTGCGTATAACCTAAACTTGTGGGTAAAAAACACAGCACTTAGGTGATTGGAGAGTGACGGTAGAAGGAATTAGGAGGTAGTAATATTGCGTGGTAGTGCGGTACAATTTTCCGTTTTATTTTATTTTATAAGCGAAAATGTAATGAGGAGACTTTTGAGTACAAAAGTAGATGCCGTAGATGGCTATAAGAGTAGAGGAAGACCATAGAAACTATAGATGCAGGGGCGGAGAATGAGATGACGACTATATAGGGAAGTATGTAAGAATAGCCATGTTGCGCCGATCACAATTACCTAAATTGGGGTGAGGGCTGGAGAATGTTGGTGTTGCAGTTGGTACAATGTATTATTCGGTCTCATAATGAATAAAAGATATTGGTGAATCATCTTAATATGATAATAGTTTTTATTTGCCAAATTGGACGTAAGTTTTAGACGGAAGGCGGAAATTGGTAACAGTGACAAAGGAACTCGCCAGTATCAAGTGTTTATTATAACAATAACTAAATTGATAATTTTCATGACATATTTTGTTTCACACGAAAAGAAGCAATGAAAGTTATTTTACGTTGTATACAGGGTGTGCCGATTTGTTAATGCTTCATTAACGTTAAGAGGAATCAGAGAATGCGGGGGTAATTTCATTAGAAAAAGCCTCAAAATGACTCCAAAAAAATGCGGTATCTATCTAAATTGCATTGTTGTGTCTAGTATTTTCTAACTGAACAGACAGCTGTGCTGCTGGGGAGTTTGTTGCTCCACTTCTCCCCAGCGAAAGCACTAGGAAATGGTGAAGGGCGGGCGTTTTGGGGAACTGTCTTTTGTAATTTTGACGTTCGAAAAGTGCTGATTCGCAGCCTAGTTTGAATGAATGACTTTTGATTTGATTTAGATTTTTGTGAAATTAGTAAAGAGTGCTTTTAAACTATTAAATTGACTGATTTTCACACAGTGCTTAGGTTATTTTTTCTAATTCAACGTCCTAAGAAACGCTGGCGTGACGATGGCAGGAGAACGCACAAGATAAGGAAAATTAGATAAGTATGGGGGAGACCTTTGCCCAGTAGTGGAAATTTGGTTGTTTTTTTTTTACCTTTTCGTCTTGGCAATATAAATATTTGACCAGGAATTGGTTCTAAACATTTGATTCCACGTAAGTAGCTATCAAAGTATTTATCAGATCGCGTAAATTTGGCAGACCTCCAGCTCATCGAGGCTACACGTGAGACCTAATTCATTGAAACAAATTATATAAATATTTTGGCAAAAATGTGAGAATGTTGTTGATCACTTTTACTCATTGTTAATGCATTTTAAAGTAAAAAATAATAATTTACTGGCGAATTCATTAGTAACTTGTACTGTCTCAAGTCGATATCAAACGCGACACTGTTCATTAATTTTTGCCTTTTATACCATCTTTCAGTCGAAGTGAAACGTTTGGAGCATAGAAATTCTTATATTATTTTCTATGGTCTGGACACAAAATAAAAAAAAGTGAAAAATTAATGCCTACATTAGTGAATCGATGCAAGGCTGTTGGATTTCGGCACTCGGTATCTTTCTCTCACCTACCAAATGATCGAAAAATGCAAATGAAAGATCATTCTTTCATTTGCATTTTTTCCTTTCATTCATATGAAAGGACCAAATGAACGTTCATTCCTATATAATTTTGTTGTCTGAATGTGGAATGAAACAAAAATAAACATTTACTCGAATGAAGCGTCTGAATTTAAGTAATATTTTTTTTACTTTTTTTAAAGACAAACTTTTTTTTTTACTTTTTTAAACACTTAAACTTGGACTGTGAGAGATATGTATACATAAAACGATTCTTCTTGAAGTTTCTATACAACATAGCAACACGTCATTTGTATCATAGAATTAACCAATAACATTTGAATATGATCAATAGGAACAAGTTCTACGAGTGTTTTTTTTTTACCGTTTTTGTTGCTAGGCGTACACGATCACATATGATTGGCTACTCCCTAGATGTAACGAAACGACTGTTAAAAACTTCACCCAAAATAATGAATTTAATTATCTACCTAATTTAAATGCTGTAACGATATTGATTTCGAAAATACATACACGTTTTAGAATCCAGATGAAAGTATTAGCAGCTGTTAGTAAAGTAGAGCGATGAAAGCTTAGCATCTGGTGGGTCATCGGTCAGATTGTTCATCTTCACTAATAATAAAGCTAAAGTTACAAGAAATTTCACGCGGACGAAGTCGCGGGCAGAAGCTAGTAAATAAATAAACGTGTAATAAGTACCCAGCTGCAGAAATTACGCGCCCGAAATTGTGCTCCAATGCAAATTATAAGTCGTGAGCTCGCCGAACTTTCAGTCTAGAATTTTCCGTAAATTTCACTAGTCATAAGGTCACTGAACTTTTTTTCTTCAACAGACACGAACATTTTCTCGACGAGTTATCCTACAATCTTAAGCCTTATCTTACTTCTTTCTTCATCTTTTTCACAATAATATTGTGCCTACACAATATTATTGTGAATTATTATTGATATATACTTCATAGTCATAATCTATAATTTTCCCACTCCTGGGACACAGGTCTCCTCTCGTCGAGGAGTGGGAGTGGGTATCCAATGCGGGTTGGTAGATGTCACGTCATGTCTTCGAAATAATACTTACCAGTATGATAATACTAATTGATGGATGCAGAGCGTTGCTAAATAATAACAGCCGCACAGGTCGATCGATCAGGTTAAGCTATGCTTGTCGCGGTTGGTCTGTGGATGGGTGACCAAGCTTACATACCGTGACCCCCTCCGTGCCTCGGAAAGCACGTTAAGCCGTTGTTCCCGGCTGTCATTCGTGGATCTTTGACAGTCGTTACGGGTAGTCAGAAGCCTGAAAGTCTGACAACCAGTCTTACCAAGGGGTATCGTATTACCCAGTCACTGGGTTGTGGATGTCAGATAGGCAGTCGTTTCATGTAAAATACTGGTATTCAGCTGCATCAGGTTAGACTGGAAGCCGACCTCAACGTAGTTGGGAAAAGGATGATGGATGTAGTCGTTAATACTCAATTCGTTTATTCTGCTACGTCCAAAATTTGTTTGTTACATCACTCACGTAAGGCCATTTTTTGTCAAGTTTTCCTTATCCAATGTGTGGGAATTTTCAAAAGTGTATAATTAACTTTTAGGCCTTCTATATCATTATCGTGATTGTAGACTTATGTTTTACCTCGATGGTGTAGTGGTCGCAAGCGCTACCGCTGACCATGAGGTCCTGGGGTTCGATTCCCGGGTCGGGCAGTGTTATATGGAATTTCTCAGTAGCAGCTTTGTGCCCGGTTGATAGCAGGGGCTCATCCCTATTACATGTAACTAACACATAACTGCACAACCCTTTGAGGAAACAAGATGTAATGTTACGAGTATGTAGACTGAAGTTCTCTTCGCATGCTCTTCATTTTGCATATTGAGGTACACTGCAAGGGTACCTATAGGAGCTATATAACACTTTACGGGCTTAGCAAATAAACAACGAACCTCCGCACTCACAGTTTTCGTTAAGGGGATTACAGGACCTAAACGCAAAAAAAAACGCAAGTTTTAGAAGCAATAGAAGTATATTATGATCAACACAAAACAAACAACAGTAAACAAAATCAGAAAAATATATGATATTCTTCAGGATAATTTACTAGGTAGATAGTGTGTTGGAAACTTATTACAACTAATTTGATACGATAGAAAAAAATCATGAAGATACCTCTAAAAAATTTTTTTTACAATAAAAACCTTACTAATATACATACAATCATTCTCATTTTTTGTCAGATTATTCTACAAGCAACACACTGAAGCACTAGTGATTTAATTTTTTAGTCCAAACAATAGATTTTTTGTAAATAGATAAATGCATGAAGCATTTATCTATCTATTTTGCATTAAATTACCAGCGTTGTGTCATCGCGCTTCTCTTTCTTTTCTATGCAGTCCGACAGTGACCGCACTTTAGGTCATATTGTAAGACCCTTAAAGTTAATAGTTCATTAGTAAACGATACTGGCTATCCTGTATATTAGCCAAAGGAAGGAACAAGTTATAATGAACCGCATGTGACCAAATGTTGATAGTAATTACATAACACAAAATATAGCCGCTTTTCATCTCTCAGTACGACCGCGTTGGTCTTCTAAAGTACACAACGGATTTTGTTGCGGTTTTCATCATCTTTTAAAGAATTTATTACGGAAGGGTAATATGTTTGTTCACACACACACGTGAACACGTACATCACACACACATGGACGACGAGCGGCGCGGGGACCGGACAACGCGAGACCAGCGCGCCGACCGCACGACACTGCAACGTCCGCCACGGCAGCGATCGCACCATAATTTTGGAACTTAGTTTGCTACTTTGTATACCCACGAATAAACCTTTTATACAGTCCACTCGTCTTTCTACCACCTGGGCCTATCTAATGTTCTATGTTTATTTTATTTCATTATCAACAGGTTTTAACAAATACATTTTAGAAGCCTTCTTTTAATTATAGAGATATCTGTAACAGAAGACCTCCCTCTTCTCTGTCTAACAAAGCCTGTGACAGAAACAATAACATAATAGTTACAATAATAAAATAAGAAAAGAAAATAATAGCGTAAGTATAGTAAACTTATATTATTTAAACTTACACATAATGAGAAAATCTCGATATTTTGTTAAGTTGCAAACCGTGTGATGCATGAGCAGGTCGCAAGAGTTACATAAATTATAATAATTAATAGAAGATAATATTATAATGAGCGCTCATAGTTCATTAACTACTGTTCTCAAAAATTATTAGAGCACTCCTTTCACATAACACGTGGCTAACAACACAGCCATTTAACATAAAGTCAAAGTCAAAGCATTTATTTCAAATAGGCACATAAAAGGCACGTTTGAACGTCAGAAATTACAACAAATAGAATTGATTCTAGTCGCCCATTCCAAAAGGTAGTTTTCGTATGAAGAAGAATGTGCAAGAAACTCCACTGTTACTCTTTTAAAATGTTTTACAATATTTTGCATACATTAATTGTATAATAATAATATGCGAAGACGATGCACCTAAAATAAAATTACTATAGCACAATAAGTAAAAGAATTAAAAATGAAACCATGACATATAAATTAATTATCTGATAGATACATGGTGCTCACATATTTACAAACATGGAAAAAATAAACGATTTTCATTTAAATTAAAAAAAATACAAGTAATAAGTCAGGGTGTGAGTTGAAGTAGTTACAGAATGTAAATCAATTTAAATAAAAAAAAGAATAAATGTACAAATAAAAATATTAGCAACCCGTTTGATTTTGTCTAGACACTATAAATAAAGACTCCATATCTAAAATTAAAAGCAATTTACGTAACGATTAATAAAAAAAAGAAGTTCCATATATTAACAAAAATAGCAGTTCCTTGTGGTAGAAACTAAAATAGTTTTATGATAGGTAACGTAACCTTGTTATTCAAACTGGTATTCCTCTCGTTTTAGCTAGCGGTTGCCACAGTCTCGACCAGTCGTTCCGTACCATAAAATACTAATTTTACTTAACTTCGCCTGGTTAGACTGGATGCCGACCGTCATTTAGTTAGAAAACATGCGTTAACTTACGCTCCTGCGTAAATTTTGCCCATGGGTGGTTGGTATAAACTACAGAAGGGCATCACTGTGTCACAATCTTACTAGGAACAGATAGGTAATCCATTTGTTTCAACCACGTTTATACATCTGGGCTGGTTACTAATAGTACTGGCCCTTTTGAAGGGCTAATTTTGAGGTTGGGCGATGTGGGAGTGTGTGGAGGTGTGGCTCGGGGTGGAATGTATGAGCGTGTGTGCGTGTGTGTAGGGATGTGGGTGGGTGGGTGTGGGGATGTAGGAGTTGGGATATGGAGTGTTGGGAAATAGTATTGAAATCTTATCTGCAAGATGGATTTCCAGTGAACATTCAAAGGTGAAAATTGTCATAATTGGCACGGATGACAGACTGTATGGTGACCACAGATGAATTTGAGCATTTAAGCTACTTCTGTAATCTCTTCTTAACATAACACAAACCCACGCCTCGTAGGCATGGGGGCAACCCTTCTTAATAATATCTAATAGTTATATTATTATCGATGCATTTAAAACTACATGAACTGGTGACGAACCTGGTCCACATTCTCTTCCGCCGAGATATCAAATAATTGTATCTATGAATTACCAGAAAACGCCCACTTTAATGATTCACTGTTCAGCTGCGGATTTTTTTACTGACACGGCTCATTATTCATTCATTAACATAAAGAAGGTTTGTTGATCACAGTTTGTCTTAGTAACTCATAGAAGGAAATGATTATACCTTGACTGCCTTATTGGTCTAGAAGCAAGATAATAACACACATAATGCACGCGCACCAATCAGCGTTGGTCGCTGAAGAAATATGTGTACGTTGTGGAGATAAGGGTGAATTTGCTATGTTAAGTTTTAGATTCCAGCAGACTACGCTAGTATGAATTGACTCTTAACCTTCAGGGATTACAGGCGTCATGATGACAACAATGATACAAGATGCGATGCGAGATGATGCAAGACTATTTTTAAACACCGATCGATCTGCTTAACTTAACTTAACTCAGAACTACGCTAGTAAACCGGTACCAAGACGACATTGGTACCGAATATATTAACATACATACTACGCTCACAGAAAGCACAACAATTGTAGCTCGCAAATCGGACATTAGTCCCCACATAAATCTATTCAAGTAGGCAAATATATGCTGGCTTTGTTTAACATTCTGATCTCAAATAAAAAAACAAAAATCAAAAAAACCAATAAAAAAAAAAAAACCGCAAAAAAAATCTGCAATAAAAATCTTTAACTGCGTTTCAATTATTTTTTTTAAAGTGCTACTATCAATCTTAATAACCGGGATACTTGAACAAATTATTTGGAGGTGAATACTGAAAATTAGGACAACTAAATATTATTAGAAGTAAGCCCGTCTGCGCCGAGCTAATACCGACTTCTCGGTGTTGCCCAGTAATCAGTTTGCGGAGGTCAGATGCCAGTTGATCCGTGTAAGATCTTATATTAATTAAGGCGATTACAGGACCAAACGCAAAAAAACGCAAGTTTTAGAAACAATGAAAGTTTAAGATCGACTACAGTAAACAAAATCAGAAAAATATATGATATTCTTCAGGATATATAGGTAGATAGTGCTAGTAGCTAGGTAGATAGTGTGTTGAAAACATAATACAACTAATTTGATACGATAGAAAAAAATCATGAAGATACCTCTAAAAACTTCCTTTTTACAATAAACACCATACTTATATCAGTATGGTTTTACATACAATCCTTTTAATTTTTTGTCAGTTTATACTTACTACAAAAAAAAATACTAAAATACTAGTGTTTAATGTTTTTGTCAAAATAATACATTTTTCGTAATTAAATAATTGCTTCATATTTTGCAATAAATTGCGTTGCGTTGTGTCATCGCGTTTCTCTTTCTTTTCTGTGCAGTCCGACAGTGACCGCGCTTTGGTGAGAATGAAGACTTAATACTGTTAGACTCAATCAACTCAAACTATCGCAGTCCACAGCTGGACATAGGTCTCTCCCAGGCTGCGGTACAACACCTTGTCCTCCACCATCCGCATCCCGCATCCGCGTGCGGACTGTTAGACTCAATAATCAATTACCGATTACTTTAATAACTTCACTAATTATACTCCAACATTGATATCAAATCGCCCGGTAATTCAAAAGCGCGGGAAGTCACGCTCATGAATGTCACTTTCAAGTGGCAGCTCGCTCAGCCAGTGATGTACGAACCTGCTTGTAGGGATGGGATTCTATATGCGATCTTCAAAATTCCGGTTATTAGGTACTACAAAATAGGAAAAAGCTATGCCAATGATGATAGATTCGACGGGAGATTTTTTGTTACATCACTTCAGGTAATCATGCTGTTACAAAATATCATCATTTGTTTTGGGTCAGAGTGTCAGAAACTGCTCCAATTGACCCGTCAATTATTTTGCGTCCAAAACAAATTCATGATATATTAATTGATTGCTTGACCATGACTTACAATTAACAATAATTATGTTTTAATTGTGCAAGTCTAAAGATCAAATGGTCCCCAATTTATTGCCAAAAAAATATAGCTACATATAATATACTCTTTGCTTAAATTGAAAAATTCTATTGCCGCGTAGATAATTTCGTTGACTTTCAAACATAACATCATGCCTGTAATCTATAAAGGGTCAGGCAAAGCTGTACCGAATACCTTACCGCCGCCACTAGACCAGCGTGGTATTGTTCAGGAATTATCCACTAATCATCTCTGAGTTAAACAATTATTCATTTCTGAAAGTGTACGGGTCAAAATGTATGTAAATAGGACAAATAAATGTAATTATCAGATGTGTGATAGCGAGTGATCCATTTTCCTTATAACGACAACCTTTCAATGACAGTTAGATAGGTATATACCCGCACTCAGAGACGTCCATTAGCATTAATGCGTCATTATCTAGGAACGGGTTGTCCATATTTCATGGTATATTGATGTGTACACCAAGTACAACTAATAATAACTAACGAGCAGTGGTGGCCCAGTGGCCCCGGCTTAAGAGTCGAAAGGTCGTAGGTTCGAACCCAGAAAGGCTCTTCTTTTTGTAAATTATTGCATCACCACTGCTCTCAAAACGGTGAAGGAACACACCGTTAGGAAACCGGCATGTCCTAGAACCATATATTCGAAGACATGTGACATCTACCAACCCGCATGGGCCCGCGTGGTGGATTACGGCCCACTCCCTCTCACCGAGAGGTCTGTGTCCCAGCAGTGGGAACATTATAGGCTGATTATGTACAACTTATAATGAAAATAAGAAAACACATATTATTGACGTTGCTCAAAAAACCGCTAAGCTAAAGTGGGACTGGGCTGGCCACGTCTGCCGTATGCCCAATAAGCTGTGGGCCAAAATACCCACCACCTGGAGCCCTGACACAGCTAGAAGGCGTCGCGGCAGACCCCGAAGAAGATGGCAGGACAAACGACCGGTGGTCAGAAAGTCATGGGGAGAGAGATTAAGTTAATATAACAATAGAATACTCTTTATTATGTACACCGTAATATAAATAAATATAAATCCAATCCATATTTATTATATCTACATATATAAAATTCAAAGTCCTTACTGACTGATATATCAACGCACAGCCTAAACCGCTGGTCCGAGACATGAAATTTAGAGGGTGTGCTCTTTGTGAAGGGGTATCCACTAAGAAAGGGTTTTTCGAAATTCCACCCCTAAGAGGGTGAATGGGGGGGTTGAATTTCACGCGGACGAAGTCGCGGGCAGAAGCTAGTTTTACATAATCGTATTACTGCCTCGTTGGTCCAGTGGTCACAAGTGCTACAGCTGAGCGTGAGGTCCCGGGTACGTCTCCCAGGTCGGACTAAGTGTTACAGTACCCGGCGATAAATATTGCACACCGACCTTTGGAAAGAGACAATCGGCTAATTTCGGCTTCGTAGAGCGTTATCTCTGTCGCACGAAATACAAACAGTCCGGTATCTATTAGGAGCTGTTAAAACAATTATGATTTGCTTCTTTGTATAAAATACACCAATTTCCAAAGGTCGATGTGCAATATTTATCGCCGGGTACTGTATTAGGTTTTTCTTTGTGAAATTTCTCAGTAGCAGCCTCGAGGGCAACATGATAACAATACTTTAAATTAAATTTATTAAACATCCTGAACCCTCTTCCAAACCACGTATTTTAAGCACAAAAGCATGCATAGTTACCAAGCCATTTAAAAGTTTTTGTACTAAAATACAGTTTGTTGCCCTGCTATAAATATCAAAGCAATGAATGATAGAAAATTGCTTATAAATTACAATATTATTCAAAAACCCAACGTGTCTAAATTAATTCTGTTCACCTCTCGCCTTCCTTTCCCACGGTCGTAACAATGTTACTTTCTGTTATTAACTGTCCGAAAGGATACTAATTAACATAAAGGCCTATCTTCCAATTAAAACTTAAAATAACGATCACATGGTGAGATGAATATTTATTTAACATATTTACATAATATGCTCTAACAGACTTCAAATAATAATATGTACATGTACATATATGAAAAAATAATCATAGGGCATCAAAAAATTCGTCCGCATCGCTGTTAATAGGAACAGTGCCCGAATGGCTACCACCTCTGCTCTATCTGCACATAGAGAAAAAATACAAAAGAGCCTCAAAGAGTAGAGTATACACAAGACTGTCTACACAACAGAACATAATAATGTAACTATACAAGGTGATAAGTTAAACAAAACAGATCTTTACTTTTATGTTTGTATAGATCGACCTACTGTAGAAAATAGCTGAGTTTTTTTTCATATTTAAGTGTCAGTTACATAACACAAGTTGTCCATTTTCATGAATGCTACCCTTTTAGCCAAAAACGTAACATAATTATTTTACCTGCTCTGTGGTCCACACTGACCAATCAGCTCCCTTACCTACCCATCTTTTCCCTGTGAACAATAAGAGCCGGCTCACACAGTTCGTGCCAGCATGAGATAACAACAAAGAGAACAAAAACAATGACGAAAGCATCCCACCTGATGGGCCCGCAGATAGCCCGTAGTATCAGTCACGGGGTCTGATAATAAATTATCACACAATAGAACGTCACATGCTCACATGACCCTAGTAGACTGACCTGCTACTCTTATCACGAGGCACAATATTCACTACATCGTTAAGATTATGACATCAGAAATAATACCTACAATGATTTATCGACGGGTGTGTCTTTGTATGAATACGATACAACCTCTTACAGGTTAAACTTAAAACTAGATAAGAAAGATAAATATTTCTAATGAAATTACATCAAAAGTTCTTATTCAAATAAGGCTGAGAAGCAGCAGGGCTTGAACGAACAAAATTACATAAGATAGTCGCTGAAAACGCCCGCTCTTCACAACTTCCCAATTCTTTAGCTGGGACGAAGAATTCGCGCAACAAACTCCCCAGCGGCACAGCTGTCTATTCAGTAGAAAAAGTTGAATCTATACAATAGTATGCAAAGTAATTAACTTTAAGAAACACAAAACATTAAATGAAATGACTTGCCATTTTGCCATAATTATGTCATCTAACACACGCCAATTTCGCCGTTTAGAAGGTGTTGCACCATTTGAATTGAAAGTGGCGATTTTTGGCTCAGTAACATCATCTGAGGATTAGTTTCTCAACATGTTAAACTGTCGGTAACGGTAACTTACTAACGTTACGTAGAGTATTATATTATCTATGCTAATGTTTATGACAGTCGACAAAGCATGCAATTCTAGAAACTGGTCTAACATTAGACCGTAGTTTTGTCAGTCAGTCAGTGTAGAAGCTGAGTCTAATGCTTACTACGTATAGGAAATTAGATAAACTGATGATACACAAACATACAAATTAAACCATCACCTCATCACCTCACCACCACCTTGAAATCACCTCTCTCGTCTCCATTTTGGAATACGTACCCCGAGCACCAAGATACAGACATAGAATAGAAGAATAGAATACTCTTTATTATGTACACTATATAAATTACAGACATAAATATAGAAACTGTACAAAGGGTGGTCTTATCGGACATACTGTCTAGTTTGGGGCTCATTGGTAAATAATACTTGGTAACCTAGCTTCATAGGTAATATTTTAAGCTCCTCAACGTCATCTCAACTTGGTGTTAACCAGTAAACTTGCTTACTTACCTGGTCAATAAACTATTTTCTATTTCTGTTGCTATGTCTTCAGAATTAGTATCAATCGCAACAAGAATTGATGCATGATATTCGAGCTAAGTATAAGTACAACGTTTTTGTGTAGTTCATCGCTCGTTCTATCTAGAAAATAAGCCATCTCGGTAATAAACTATCATTAATCCGAGTTTCTTAACAAAAAAAACCAGATCGTCTTTCTTAACAATCGTAAATCATAGTGATGTGATGACATATTTAATTTTTTACAAACAAATTATGCTTTTATTCTCTTTGAAAAAAAAACCAGTTACCTACATTGTCACTTATAAACACATAAATATTAAACGAATGAGTTCGTAGAAAACATATTGCATAAGACACGCCATCCATTGTCTTCAGCAGTAATTAGCACTTTAACATTACCTAGTGTCTTTTTGTTTACATCTTTAAAAGGATGATGTTTCTTCCACGATAGTGGAATTGATACGTTAAATGGCATCAGAAATTAATGATCGTCATTGGAAAAATATCTGCCAGAATTTAATTACTCAAGTGTTAGAAAAATTGTCTACTAGCTCCATTGGTGCAGTGGCTGCATGCGACATGTCATTGGCTTCTATTCTAGATGGGAAGTGAGTTAGACTCCCCAACAGATAAAATATTGGTGTGGCCTACAAATATTCCATCCAATGCAATGCATGACATTTTGTGTGTATTCCCAACATGCTTATGAATAAAATAATGACCAATCAATAATAATAAAATAAATCATTTACTGTACACATTTAAATGTACATTTATAAACTGATAGAAATAACAAGTATTGCTTCATAACCGTGATATTACCAGACGTCAAGTATATCTGATAAGAAATCCTTAAACAAAGATTTATATTGATGATGATAGATAAACACATCGTGATAGTGCATTTAAACAAGAAACAATATTTTATTGATGACTTAAAATTAATTAATTTACTTATTAATTACAGAACGAGCATGGCGGTAGGAGCTAACGGAAAAGACGATATACCAGTGACCACATTCGAAAACAACGAAACATTTGCTGATGAACAAGATTTACTGAGCAACGCAGCAAATAATGAAGCACAAGACAGAAATAACGCTGAGAAAATACAAGTAATTAACAAGAGCATTGCCGAAAATAACGCTCAGCAAGATTACAATAACAAAGCTAAAAAACTCCAAACTGAACAGAATAATAATTTAGAAGATGAACAACCTGATGGACTTGTTAAAAATAATCTTAACAACAATCAAACTTGTGAAGTCACACCAAATAAAGATACCAACGATGAAAATAAGCAATCGAAACTAGAATCAATTAACGAGCAAATCAAAAATGTTATCAAAGAAGCTTACGCAGAAACGAAAGATGCAGAAGAGCAGAAAGAAGAGAAGAGAACTTCAAGAAGATCTTCTCATTATTTGCAGAATATTCAGATGACTAATTCTAATTTGGGATTGACTCTGGGTTCGGAGAAGAAAGATACAACTTTACTGACGGAGTCCAAAACTGTTACTCGCTTTTCACCGTTATGGAAACAGGTAATTATTTTGTAAATATTTTAATACAAATATGTTGATTTGCGTTACTGATTCTCAGCATAAATGTATCACCCACTCCAACTATGGTGTTTTAAAGGTTGATTAGAAGTAGATTGTTGGACTAGGCTACTGCTGCGTAGTATTTTATTACTGTGATCACCTTCTATCTGCAAAGCATGGTGTATGTTTCTTAAAGCGAAATTAATACAATGTGAATGTGATGGTGTTTCAAATACAAATAAAGTTAACAGCACCTTTACCAATAATATTATTGCAGTGGAAGATTTCTCTTAAACTCGTATCCATAGATACTATAATGCACTACACAACAAAGAGAAAAAATATTTTATAGCACTGTGTGACCTCAAACTTTTCTGTGACTTACGTCCGCGTCGTCCATTTTTACACAGAAAAGCGTCACTAAGTGTTTGGGTCACACGAGCTATGAAATAGTAAACTATACCTACGTGTGACTTACAATGTGTACCACGAAAGATGAGACTTGACCCCGCCTCCCCCGCTCTTTCCGCTGCCCCTATGACGTCCGGTCCCGTCCCGCACTCAGACCTCATACCGCTAAAGATACCTAAAATCGTGTTCTGCGCATGTCAAACCACGTGGTATGTCAAGTCTCATCTTTCGTGGCACGCATTGTACGTAACGTTAGCGTATCTTAATATACTATTATGTGATAAAGTAAAATCTCACTTTCATCGGATGCAAGAATGCAAACTAAGTAAACGATGTGCATTTCAGACGTTGGCATCAACAGCGCCGATCCTGCTGACCTTCGTGAGCGGCCTGACGTCAGGGTACTCCGCCATCCTACTGCCTCAGCTGAAGATGAACCCTGGACCCATACCCTCAGATGAAGACACTACGTCATGGATAGGTAAAACAAGTATATTTTATTTAAATCTTAACGCTAGAGCATTTTTCAATTTAATTTTTACAATTACTAACATCTTTATCTCTTTATCTCGTTACAGCGGCAATGGCAGCACTACCAATGGCTCCTGGGTGTCTCGTCTCCGGCTGGATGATGGAAAAGTTCGGTAGAAAGACATCCCACTACATTACTTGCGTCCCTCTCCTCCTCGGCTGGATCCTCATCGCCTCCTCCTCCAACCTCGGCCTCATGCTCATCGGGAGGTTCTTCACCGGTCTCTGCGCTGGCCTCTCAGGCCCCCTCATTCCTGTCTACATCGGAGAAACTACTGAACCAAAGTACAGAGGATTTTTCCTTGCTGCAGTATCTTTAGCCATAGCTCTAGGAATCCTTGTTGCACATATTATAGGAACGTTTTTAACTTGGCAATGGACTGCAATCATTTGCTCAGTCTTCCCAGTAATAACCGTTGGGCTACTATCTTTTATACCAGAAAGCCCCATCTGGTTGATCTCTCAAGGAAGGATAGAAGAAGGAGCCAAAGCTTTCTACTGGTTGAGAGGATATGGCGAAGAAGCAAAATTGGAATTGAAAGGGATTATCGACAGTAAGAAAGCCTATGATAGTGAACCGAAGATGTCATGGAAAGAGAAGCTGATAAGCCTGAAAAATCCTGAGCTGATTAAACCTCTAGTGATCATGATTATGTTCTTCTGCACGTGTCAATTCTCTGGAGTGAACGCAGTCGCATTTTATTCGATTGAAATCGTTGAGAAGGCCGTCGGGAAGGGTCTCGATCATTACCTTGTGATGTTAATTATCGATTCATTAAGAGTTTTCATGAGTGTTGTTGCTTGTGTAATATGCAAACAGTATGGAAGGCGACCTCTATGTTTCATAAGTGGTATTTGGACTTCAATCTCCATGGTCGGGCTCTCAATGTTCCTTTACTGGAAGCCTGAGAACATGTCATGGCTACCTTTAATGTTCTTAATGTTCTACATTTGTGCTATATCTATAGGCTTGGTTCCTTTACCATGGATCATGTGTGGGGAGGTGTTCCCAACAAAAGTACGAGGCTTGGGGTCTGGTATTAGTTCAGCATCAACTTTTGTTGCTTTCTTCATTGTGGTGAAAACAGCTCCAGGAATGATGCGCAATTTGGGAGAAGTGATAACTTTCCTCTGTTATGGAGTTATAGCACTTATTGGTACAGTACTTATGTACTTTATATTGCCAGAAACTAAAGGAAAGAGTTTGCAAGAAATAGAAGAAAGATTTAGAAATGGGAAGAAAATTGCTGGACCTAAAGTATAATAGTCACATTGGTATTTATTTGTGTTGAGACCAGACCAAGCCATAATTGTTAGAAGGAACGATGTACAAAATATAAAATGTGCTGCTCGCTATAAGCGACATAATAATAAAAACTGTGATATTTAGGTAGTCAATTAATTAAGATCGATACATAATATCTGTGCTATTGTATCTAAAGGACTATTGTATGAGCGTAAGGTAATTTAATAAAATATAACTTGATATTTTCAAAAGACATCTAAGTGATTTTAAATAACTGTAAAATATTTAAAAGAATATTCCAAATTATATTATTTTTATCTACTTGCACTTAATCATGATTAAGATATTTTAAGAGATTTTAAAACATTCCATGTTAAAGACAAGATGTTAGAAAATACTTTTATAGATCTAGTTTTCTGGGTTTTGTATTCAACGGCTTCAGTGGCGCGTTTTGAAGAACTATTTTTAAAGGTGCTAATTTATAGGACTTATTGTAAGATTATGAAGCAGTAGATGCTGAAAAAGCCAGTTTTTGCCCTCGTTTACAAAACAAATAATAATTTATTTATGGTTGTAATATTTATTGGATAACACTGATGTGAAACACAAATGGGTCAAACGCCAAAGAGTTTGAAAATATTTCAAATAAACTTCAAACTGTAGAAAATAACATTTATTATTACAAATGGGTAACAAAACAGATTATAAAAATAGTGTCTATGAAATGGCACATTATTTAGTCAAGTTAAATATAATATTAAATGCAATTCGGTACTCATTCTGTCATACAAGTAAGTACTTAGGTACATGGATTCTATTAAAATCATACATTATTGTATTTTCAAACTTTTGTTTATATGTACATTATTAGTTGATATTAATACAATCATCCTACACAAGAAATTTTACTGTTGTTATTTATTTTCGTTTTAATTCCCTTGTCCAAAGCGTTCTTCCATTAGGTCCTGTCATTGCATGTCCTGTTGTATTAGACACATTTTTTATTACTGCAAGTGAAAAGCAAATTATGGCTAGAGTTCGCTTGCGAGTTGTTGCTTATTCTCTGGCTTGGCAAGCGAACTCTGGCAAAAGCGCAATCGTATCTTGCGGTGATTTGAAAGATTTGATGCAATGACAGGCGGGATTCTGGTCGTCTACTTGGATCTTGGCTTGAGCAGGCGCGAGGCTGGTGGCGCGAACTTGGTGAAGCCTTGCTGGTCAAACACCGGCAGTAGATCACGGACCCTGGCTGAGACAGTACCGCCTGTGACCCTGGGGACAATCAAACTTTAACATTCTATTAAAAACTGTGCTTGTGCTCAAATAAAAAACATAATGCATATTGTGAAGAATATAGATTAAAATTTTAATGATAGCTGTTGCTGTTATGTTGATATGCAGTCTAGTTTCCTATTACGAGAATAAATAAAACTATGCCAGGCTATTTTGTTACCTCTGGCTTCTTACCTACTATGCAACGATCCCAAATAAAATAGGATACAGGAATGATGAGGCTCTATGAAAAATAAAATAAAAAATAATGGGTCTTTTTATTAAATCGCGCCTTTAAACTCTATGCTGAACAGGAAATAAAATACTTACACTATCCCTATGCTATATATACCATATTTTGTACCAGGTATTACTTTCAAATAGATCAACATCTAAAAAATCATCAACATTATTTGCGTCTATTTTGCCACCCTCAAATCAAACATGGCGCCAAAAACCCACCCAACGAATTACCAAAGAAAACAAAATACCTGCTAGGTTTGATGAGTTTGGCAGCCTGGGCCGGCGTCGCGAGCTCAGTAGGAAAGAACGTGGCTCCATAGAAGTCCAGACCATTCTGCAGCAGGATGTTAGCCTCCTCTATGTTCGCCAGCGTGACACGGATCACGCTGTTGGCTTCCTTGGGGATCATGCTGCTGACCAACTCGCCATCAATAGTCGTGAGGGCGCGGGAGGATGACTTCTCCATAGGCTTAGGAGTGGAGGTTCCTGGAAGAGAAATGGTGATACAATTGGGGGAAAGTGGTGTAGGGTTATAAAGCAGAGTTTGATGTCACAGAGACTAGCGGGTGTGTTAGTAAATTTTGAAAGGTGCATCCTACCATTATGTTAATGGTAATGTTTCAAATACTCTTGTAACAAGTATGGAACGTATGTTTATAATTCTAATGATACCCCATGGCCCCAATGTAAAATTAATAAGGAGATTACGATGGCAAGACAAGACAACAGCTCCAATACCATTCAAAATAATGACCAGAGAAAACCAGAATCATTCAGAGATTAGTTAAAAATGACCTCTATCACAACTTACTAATAACTAACTTAGAAATAGCTCAGGAATTTGTAAATTTCTTCACTAATATTCCATCAAAAACGACGGAAGCCTTAGATTCCTCATCAGACGTATCAATTGATTTATTAAGAGTGAACTTTCCAGCCTGCCCGGTTGAATTTCAATTTAAACATATTAACCCCATAGTAGTAATAAAAGCTTTTAAGCAAATTAAAATCAAATTGACCGAAGATCTTTGGGGAATGTCCATTAAAGTCTGTACCTCTATAATTGAGACTATTTCACCTTACTTAGCCTTAGTATTTAATTCGTGTGTTGATCAAGGAGTCTTTCCCGATTTAATGAAATACAGTAAGGTAATACCACTTTACAAATCCGGGGACAGTAAGGACACCAATAATTATAGACCCGTATCCGTTTTGCCGGTTTTCAGCAAGGTGTTTGAAAAGATAATGCTTAATCAAATGCTCAATCATTTTAACACGAATAAAATCTTACACGATCAACAGTATGGTTTCACCAAAGGACGTTGTACGACCGACGCTGGTGTAACTTTATTAAAACACATTTTTAACGCGTGGGAAGAGGCCCAAGACGCCATAGGAATCTTTTGTGACCTCTCCAAGGCATTTGATTGCGTCGATCACGAAACCTTGCTTTTGAAACTTGAGCATTACGGACTTGGAAAACTTGCGCTCAGTTTAGTTAGTTCTTATTTAAATGATAGACAACAGCAAGTTCAAATAAATGGTGTCAATTCGAATGGTTTAACCGTAAAAATGGGTGTGCCACAAGGCTCGATATTGGGTCCTTTCCTCTTTTTAGTGTATGTTAATGATCTACTCCATTTATTAAAAAATCAACCACAAATGGTGTTATTTGCTGATGACACTTCCTTAATTTTTAAGGTAAATAGACGTGCTACAAATTTTGACGATGTAAATAACGCCCTACTGCAGGTCCAAAATTGGTTCACTGCTAATAATTTAGTATTAAATGGAAAAAAAACTAAGTGCATAAGATTTTCTTTACCAAATGTCAAGAGTAGTGATTGTGAGATAATATTGAATCAAGAGAAACTAGAATTCGTCGATGAAACTGTTTTCCTGGGGATCACGCTCGACTCAAGGCTACAATGGGGTCCTCATTTAACATCTCTTGCAGGACGGCTAAGTTCAGCAGCTTATGCTGTCAGAAAAATCCGTCAATTTACTGATGTAGATACCGCGAGACTAGTCTACTTTAGTTACTTTCATAGTATCATGTCTTACGGTATTTTACTTTGGGGACGGGCTGCAGACATCGATTCTATTTTTATTCTGCAGAAAAGAGCTATCAGAGCCATTTATATTCTCCGCAGGCGCGATTCTCTAAGGGAACTGTTTAAGGAAATTAACATCATGACGGTGCCTTGTCAATATATCTACGAAAATATCATGTATGTAAGAAAAAACTTACATCTTTTTAGTAAAAGAGGTGAAAGACATAATTATAGTACTAGAAATAGGGACCTATTAGTTCAACCAGGTTTCAGACTGGCTAAAGTAGACTCATCTTTTATGGGGTACTGTTTAAAATGTTATAATAAAATACCTCCCCACATTCTTGAAATGAATGAGACAAAATTCAAGTCTTGTATAAAACGCACACTATGCAGTCAGGCATATTATAAGTTAGGGGATTACATCGCTGATAAAAATGCCTGGCTCAAGGCTGGTCCTGCTCCACAACCACAACTAATTGATTAACACTTGAAGATTCTGTTGGAGCTGCTGAAGATTGTAAGACTATCTTTGCATTGTATAAACTCAATTTCCTTGTATTGTATAATTGCATAGCACAGATGTGAGTTCTATGTATATACTATACACTATGTACCATTTATCGGGTAATGTGTCTTTCATTGACTTGAATGTGCCCTGGCGGCTGATAGTATGTCATGCTCACACAAATGTCTCGCTGACGGTGGCGTGTGTGTTGGATCATTTAGCTCCCTTCAAAATGGTTGAGCTGAATGGTGCCGATCTATGCGTCATGTTCGTGAACGGGCGCCGTCAGTTGGGGCTGGTCATCACTTAGCTGCCTCGGCTTATTTTTAATTATTTTAATATTGAATTGTTGTTTTCTTACCATTAGCTGTACTCTGGACACTTTTAACGCGTACGTCTTTTTTACATCGTTCTCACATATAATTTTAAATTCACATTATTGATGTAACTAATATTTTTGTAAAACTATAATTTAAAAGAGTGTCCATGGAGTTTCTTGCCCGTTCTTCTCCATAGGTACCTACGCTTTGGAATGGGCAACTAGCTTCATATTTTCTGACTGACCGACTTTTTGACAATTCAAAAGTGCCTGTAAATGGTTTAATTGAAATAAATGTTTTGAGTTTGAGTTTGAGTTGAGTTTGAGTTTGAGTTTGAGTTTGACTTTACTGACAAAGCGCCTGGCAATCGTTGAAGCGCGTCTTGCTATGAAAGCAGATATAGAAAGGTGCGATACTGTTACCTATACTATACCAACCAGTGTTTCCATCCTTGGGGGACCCGGAGAAGTGCAGGCGAACCACCTCGACAACGGAGGTGAATTTGTAGAGGGCGTGACGTACGTCCTCTTCGGGGACCTCATCGGGAATGTCGTACACATAGATGGTGAACGTCTTCTGAGGTCTGCAGGGAATGGCGATCTGGAAAAGCAGGGAGTTCAATAAGTTTTTAATAGGTTATATGAAGTTCAGCTACGAGTTCTAATAAAGGAATACGGTCAAGAAGGTCTATAAAACTTGTAAGTAATATGAAAGTACACAGTATATTATATCGGTAAAGCGAGCCTAAATATGTTAAGGCTTTAAGTTGCTGTAATTATATTAGAATCCACATGAAGATATCAAAGAAGGGCGAAGAGGAGATTCACATAAAAATTACAGTAAACTGAGAGAGTAAGAATCAAAGGAAACAGGAAAGGACGCATTGAGAGCATAACAAAAGAAAGCATTGTTAAAAGCAAACATTTTAGAAAATCAAACCAATTACCTTCCTATAAAACCTGGATCCAGTTACTTTATGGAAACCTTTTTTGAAGACCATTTGGTAGTCATCAACGCTGGAGAATTTGAAAAGGATGCCAGTGGCGGTTTTGGTCAGTGAGAAGCAGCCTTTGAACTCCATTTTCTCGCAGATGGCAGAAGCTTTCTCCATGCTGAGGCCGTGGGAGGGAGTGATGAGGAAGGCGCCTTTGGTCAGGAAGTGCTCGGAGTCCGAGATATCGGACTCGCTCTCTCCGCCCTTCATCAAAGTATGGATCTGTTCCTTCCACATGTAAGAATCTGACATCTGGCAAGGAGTTAATTTTATTTACCAAATGTTTTTACAAAACAAAATAATATTTATCTAAAATTTCGGCGTTATTAATAGAGGGTTCCTCAAGGTTCTATATTGGGTGCTTTGAACGAAAATCTTAAGCATGTTATTTTTAATTATTTACTAACAAAGGGTTACTATGTCAAACTAATTTAAATTACCTGCTACTCTAACTCGATAACCATTACAATCGAGTCATCAATTTTAAATCGTTAACTCAATCGATTTATGAATGATCAAGAAAAATAATCCTAATAAGAATACAATAGATCCCATGAATAGTGTTGCGACAGTAATGACCTATAATTGTGATCAGCTTGACTGAGCATAGGGTGCGCACGCGCAAGAAATGTTGTAGCATTGTTCTTTTAGTTTCCGGCTGTCAAAACTTCGAGAGGATTTATGAATCGGATATTGTGGTACTATGTTACCGGAGCCGGGACTGACCCAGTTTTATAAGATGTGTCAAAGTAGGCGTGGGGGTAGGTGTGCTATGAAACATCTTGGTTGATCCTACCGACCTAGCCCCCTTTTTAATAACCACTTTGAGTAATGATTATTAGAGAAGTTTGGAAGACAAAGACATGTTCCGCCAATCCCAAATAAATTGGGATGAGGGTACGAGAATGATAATGATGATGTTATAGACAATTAAAACACTTATAAATATTGATTAACTCTTGATGAGGTAATTCAACACAACGCAACCATATGGTATATAACTGTTGCTACCAGTGATAGGTGGTTGGGTAACTGGACTCTTGGATGTAATCATGTAAGCCTAATATGGAAAATTTTTATAAAGCTTTTTATTTCCTTCATTAAAAATCTAATCAGAAGACACCATTATAGATAGTATTGAAATTGTGGATACAAATAAAACCTCCTAATTAAAAACAACAAAGTTGCAATCATAAATTTAAACTAGTGCCATCGGTAAGACGCAATACATTGCGTAGGAGTCAACCCAATTACCAGAGATCGTACAACAGAACAGGCATTGTATAATTACGCCATTAAAAGTGGGCGAGTAGGTTGAAAACGGACAAAATTGCCATCAATTGCCTTATGCTGTCCCACGGATCTATACCACCTAATATAGTGTAAATTGGTGATACTCATTAATTGGTTAATCCATATAGTGTCAAACTGGACCAATTGTGAGACGATTTTAGTGAAAATTTATTGGTTGTGTCCAACGGAAGAACTAGTTGATGTTAATTAAAAATATATAATATTAGAGTCAAGGATGTTTTGCTACTGCGAATGGTATAAGAGTAAAAAAATATGATTATTATCAAATTGATTAAATGAGTTTTCGTAACTGAGCCTAAAAGAAACTTCGTTGGAAGGATCCAATTATTCAAGTTATAATAATTGGTAAATATATTTAAGTTTTTGCAATAATATGTCGGACTTTATTTAAGTCGGACAGTTATTCATATTTATGTTAGTACGAGTAGGTATATCTAAAAAGTAACACTTTTTATCAGAGAAATCACTAGCTTTTCCTGTTTTTAACAGATTTTTCAGTCTATACATGCTGAATAATGTGGCCTATTCAATAATCCTAAATAACAATTAAGTAGTATTAATATTAACATTTAAGTAAATTTTCCTTATCCCACAATTTCCCTTTGCTATTCTCACAATAAAACAGTTTATAACTTATTATTTTTATATACGTGCACCACATATTCAAAACGCACAATTAATCATTGAAAAAGGTCTGATATTTTGTAATATCAGACCTAATACAATTGCAATTTTGCTTACATGGCAAGTGATATTATTTTATATTTCGTAAATAGACATTAGACACTGTGACTTAGGTATATATAACCTGTGACTTATAACATCGCCTTGGATGATTCTGTAAAGGTGTTATAATTATTGTGGTTTAAATAAATAAATAATTATTATTTTAAGTCTGTTAGCGTTATGTACGTTTAGAAATGTTGATGATGAGAAGCTTATTGTTTGATGGGGCTTAGGATAATATTCAACAGTTTTAGATTTATGAAAAGGAACATGTTGGTACTAAAGGACACATTACTTGATGACTGCCTGAGATTAGTGCTCATCGATCCTACAATGTATAAACTTTTTTTGTTGTATTTGAATTTAAAAGACAAAGTGGAATTATTAAACTGACGTGGTTTTAGTTACAGTGATCACAAAAATACAGTCAAATAGCCTTAGTAACCCCACTAGAATCAAAAGCTTTTTCAACCAAATTGTACTTTTCATGAGTTCAAAGCCACACATTTATTTTTACAACGTAAAATACCACTGAAATCTATTAAAACAATTAACAAGTTACCTCCAAAAGACTCACTAAGTACCGACAGAACTAATACAAAGCACGAACGCTTTTTTTAAGCGTAACTTGAACTTTCATACAATATTTCTCACTAACTGCACGATATGTCGCAAATAAAATGATTGTGAAATGGAATACTATTTTAGAGGGATGCACTCATTTATTTTTATTATTACTAACATCACCCAGACCAAAATAAAACAATTAGGTACTATGAACTGTGGTCAGTTATTCGGCAAATTTAAGTATTTAGAACGATTACTCACAAGAAACCCTTTGAAGAAAATACTTAGCAAGTTTAACACAAAAAACAGAACTAACCTGTCTTCCCTTATCGTTGTTCCTCTTCTTGGTCCCGGTGGGGGTGTGCTGTGAGCTCTTGGGTTCTTCTTCCTGCTTGTTATGCTCGGTGTCTGAAGCTCCTTCTGCTAAGGACATATTGTGTCTGACGAGGACGGTCGGTCGCCGGCTGTTTTCGTTGCAGAATGAGCGCTACTGATGCGTGGAAGACCGCTCCTAGGCTTTGAAGGATACGAAGGCGGTGGACTCGTGTTGGGGCTATATTTTTTGGTGTAGGTTTGGGTTTTGGGGAAACTATATGAATGCCTGTGTGATTCGATGTTTGTAGCTCTGTATGTCGAACCACAAGGTAGGTTAAGGCTGGATTGAAAGTGTTGGTTGCATTTATGTGGGTCCATATTTAAGATAGGGCCTGGAGCTTGTGGTATAGCTGTTTAATAAGCTGCTTATTGAGATAATTGATCTGTAAGTCGTGGAAATATTGCTTATAAATGTTTCCTCAGCATATATAATTGCTCTGCATCATTTCCTAGGCGCTGCGCTGGTAGTTAGCGAAAAGTATAGTCAGCTTTGTTGTCAATAGATGGCATTACTATGCCACATTGAAATATTTACTATGAATAAAATGAAATAATTAATAAAATTAAATATATGGTTCATTTATTAATCCAGAAAGCTATCTACCTAGTTATTTATTAGTAGTTTCATTGGCATTGACCTAATAACTAACGATCCTACTTTCTCATAGTTTGGATTAACTTACTATACTTTCTCTATATGCTAATATAATTGCTTAAAACAAGAAGCCTCATTCTGTCTTATACAAAAAATAAATGTTATCAACACTTAGGTAGGTACTGATTGTGAAATAGACTCATTGACAAAAAAAAAATGTAATGTGAGCTATACAATGTTAGACAGAGTCGACTCCACAGTTTTGGTTTAATTTTTATTACAGGAACTACTGTAAGTATCCATATGTACCTATAGCGTAATGTCGTAACCGAGATAGCTTTGATATAAAGGATCTTACATACTGGACGTCTTAGTTTATGAACCGATTAGTATTTTACTTTTTACCCTAAATGCTTTCGATATTAAAGTAGGTACCAGTACGAACCAGCACTGCATTTCCCTCTAATAATACAAAACTATTATTTTGTAAGTGCAATAAAACTACAATGGCGGGTCTGAAACACATGTTCAAGTTGTTTGCCCAGCTTAGCGATAGTATTTAGCTACTTACACGGATAAGCTGAACAATAAACACAATAAAGACACACAGCTTTTTCAACATTTACATTTTAGTACAATAGTTGCATCTTATATTATTAACTAGCAGCGCCCCGCGGTGTCACCCGCATAAGTGTCGATCTCGTGGAAATATCGGGATAAAAACTATCCTATGTCCTAACCTATCTCTATACCAAATTTCATCTAAACCGGTCCAGCGGTTTAAGCGTGAAGAGGTAACAGACAGACAGACACACTTTCGCATTTGTAATATAAGTATGGATGGATTAGGTACGTTCTTATTAAAAACACTAGACTCTTAAACATACTACTATAAATAATATAAACTAAATTAGATGAGCGGGTTTTACCTAACCTATACAGCGTGGCGCTACAATGGTGACATTAATTTAACACACGTGTAGGGCTAGTGCCCTTTAATCATATTAATTTTAGTAGGTTAAAATAACTCGAAAATTGAAAAAAAAATTTTTTCAAACAAACTAAATGATAAAAATGTAACTAAAATTGGGATCACCCTTGCAAAAAATCATTAATGAAATTACTTACCTACGTTACGCTGGCTTACGTTAACTCGGAGCGGCAACGCGTCGCTTCACGCGCTGCCACTTTTCGCGCTTTAATATCGTATGGACGGTACTGTGATGAACTTGAAAATGCCTAGCGCTCTGGCGGAGGCTAGTTTTGGGTTGGTTTTGGAAATATTGTAGCACATTTTCAGTTAACAGGATTGGGTTTTGTCATGTAGGTGGTCGATCAGGGCGTTGAGACCTAGGATCCACTGGCCGGTTTTCGCGGATGCGCTGAAGAGCTCCTATAATAGTGCGAGGAGTAGTAGGGCATTGTCTTGAACCGCCATATCTCTCGCGATATGTCCTTATGGCAAGAGCGGCATTTTGACGACATTCTCCGTAAATTAGGATCATGTCCGCATATTCAGCTGCTGTGTAGTTCGGATGTGTATTTGCCATCACGATCACAAGTTTACACAAGCACTAATAACACAAATAAAAGCGCCCGTATCGCAAGAGATGTCAACGTACCTACTAAATTAGAAAACGAAAACAAAACATAGCGTCTTTATCGCAGTACCATAATCTAGTTACTCATTAGTTCATTACACAAAAATAAATAAATAAAACAATATGTAAGCGTCTTTTTCGCGGAAACATTCACAAAATTAGTCGACGTAATTATGTGCACTACTGTGAAGAAGTGTGTCAAGGGCACGAGTTAGGCTAGCACTAGATATGCAAAAAAAAGAATTAGATTTCGCTGCGACGCGACGGGGTGGGGGGAGGGCACGCGTCGCCTGCGCCGCCCGCTCGCCGACAAAGGGATATCACGTTACATACTTTAAAGTATTGTTTATTTATTTTAATTTCATTGATGCGATGTTATGATCCGTGACCTCGGCAAATGACCGCTGCGCGACAGTTCTTTAAGTACAGGTTGCTCCAAAATGCTATTTTAGAAAACTTTAAATAAATCCGCAAATAATAACGTTTAATGGAAACATAATTTCTTCATGAAATGAAAATGTGAAAACGTATATGTGTGTTAAATTAATGTCACCATTGTACCGCCACGCTGTATACAATTAAAGGTAATATCCAAGTATTAACACAATTGAATAAACCCCACCGCCCACTGACACCAAATTGAGAAAACCTCATACAATTAAATTCGGAGCGAGCGGTAGATCGATATTCCTACCGATTGTAATTGTAGGTAAAATCCACTGACTCAGGAGTTTTTTTTTTGATAAAATAATTTAACGTCATTATATTTTTCATAGCTACTGTATCAATATTAGTATCATTAATGGGTCCACCTGATGGAAAATAGTACCATCGCACCGCCTGCGATTAGACGACGCTCCTTGGTTGTCGCACGCTGTGGAGGTGTTGGTCAGAAGACCCCACACCTAACCTTCACAATTTACTTTTTCTATTTTGTTTTGTGTTTCTGTGTTTTTGTTTACTAACAATAGTTTTTAGGAATAATGTTATGTTACTAACAATTGGGCCTAGTTGCCATAAATAAACAAAATATTATTATTATTTTTTTTTAGAGTGTTTTCTCTTCTCAGCTCTTTGGCTGGTTTTTGCAACATTTACGGACCGAAGTCAAGTAAATGCAGCTTGTGGTGTGTTAAGTTAAAGATGTGTTGTGATGAGGACCTATTTCGTTTTCATCTATTTGCATGAACTTTCTGACAATGCGACATGTATTTAAAATTGCAGCTTTTTGTAGGGTGATATACAGGGTTTCTTTTAGGTTTAGTAATTTAAGGCTATGGAGAAGGTAATTTGGGATGACGCCTGTTGTGGAGAGGACTATAGGGACTACATAAACTTTTTGTTGGCGCCATATTCTAGTTATTTCATCTTTGAGTTCTGCGTATTTACTTATTTTTTCAGATATTGTCTTCTGAATGTTGTGTGTGTTGGGAACGGCAATATCTATTAGGTAAGTTACTTTATTTATTTTATCCTGTAGGGTTATATCCGGTCTATTGTAGTGAATTGTCCTGTCGGTAAGAATGGCGCGATCGTAGTAAAGTTTGTGTGTGTCGTTTTCTAATATTGTTTGTGGTGTGTAATTATAGTAAGGAGTGTTTGTGTTTTGTATGAGTGTGTATTTGAGAGCTAATTTTTGGTGAATTACACTCGCCACCTGATTGTGCCTGTGTGTGTAGTCTGTCTGCGTGAGAGTTGTGCATGCTCCTGTTATGTGCTGAATTGTTTCTGGTTGGTTGTGACACTTGCGACATTTATCATTTGTTACTGAGGGATCTTTGATAATAAATTTTCTATAGTTTTTAGTGTTAATAATCTGGTCTTGTATAGCAATTATAAATCCTTCAGTTTCTGGGAATAAATTACCTATTTTAAGAAACTTATTTGAGGCTACTTTGTTCACATGGGATTGTTCTAGGTCATGAGGATGTCGGCCATGCAGTACCTTTTTCTTCCAGTCCCCAATTTTTTGTATTTGCGGGTCATCGCTAGTAATTTGTGGAGTATCTAGCTGTTCATTTAAGTTAAGTGGGGTGTAGTTGAAATCATTTTGGACTATGGCTTTATGAATGTTACTAGTGCGAGATTTTGAGTGAAAGAATGTTTTAAGTCGACAGACTTGTTTCCGCCAAAGGTGCTGGATGTCTATTAGGCCTCTCCCTCCGTGTTGTCTTTTGATAGTAAGTCTTTCTGTTGCAGATTTAGGGTGTAAGTTGTTATGTTTTGTAAGAGTGGTGCGTGTGGTTCGTTCTAACTGTTCTGTGTCTGTTTTTGTCCATTTAATAACTCCGAATGAGTATGTTAATATGGGGATGGCAAATGTATTTAAGGCCTTGATGAGATTTTTACTAGAAAGTTGTGTTTTGCATATGGTGTTAAGTCTCCTTTTGTACTCTGCAGTAAGTGTTTCTTTAATCCTAACATGATCTAGTCCCTTTAGTTGCGTGTACCCTAAATATTTATACATATCGGTCGGTTCCATTGCTGTTATGGTGTCTGTGTTATTTACAACATAGTCACCGGGTCGTATCTTACCACGTATGATATGAAGTGTCTTACATTTATCCAGACCAAATTGCATGTTTATATCTAGGCTAAACTCTGCTGTAGCTTTTACTAGTTTTTTCATATCTTTTTCGGTTTGTGTATATAGTTTAATATCATCCATGTAAATGAGATGTGAAACTGTTGTTTGTTCTGCAGTGTGTTTGAGACAATATCCGGCCTGACAGCGCTGCAGCAGATGAGACAGAGGATTTAGTGCGAGACAGAACCACAGGGGACTTAGTGAATCACCTTGATAGATACCCTTTTTGATAGATATTTGTCGCGTTGTAACATTATTCTGATTGGCATTTATTTGAAGTGTGGTTTTCCACAGTGGCATTATATTTCGTAGGAAATCTATTATTTTTGAGTTTATCCTATAAATTTCTAGTATTTTTATTAACCAGGAATGTGGAACGCTGTCGAAAGCTTTTTTATAATCGATATAGGTACAATGAAGATTTCTATTCTTTGTAGTGGCATGTTTATGGATAGTAGAGTCAATAATTAACTGCTCTTTGCATCCCATATGGCCCCGCCTGCATCCCTTCTGCTCCTCTGCCATTATGTTGTGGTGTTCAATGTGCGAGTTAATTTTAGTTGTTATTGCTGATGTTAATATTTTATATATAGTGGGTAGACATGTTATTGGTCTATATTGTGAAGGTTGTGGTGAATTAGTAGTTTTAGGCAACATGTATGTTATACCTGTTGCAATAAAATCTGGTATGTTTTGTCGTCCTAATATTATTTCTGTTAAGTTTTTTGCTATGGGTTTGTATAATGAAGTTAACATTTTGTACCAAAAATTGTGTATTTTGTCTATCCCAGGAGATTTCCAGTTATGTAATCTGCCTGTTAGGTATGTAATATCGGCCTCTGTAATCTCTACAAATTCCATTTCCTCTATTGCTCTCCATTTTGTTTCTTCTTCTGTTATCCACGTTGCTTTGTCGTTATGTTGTTCTTGTTCTTCCCAAATGCTAGACCAATATGTTTCTAGTTGCTCTTTTGTAGGTTGGTCAGGTGCGACTGTGTTAATCTCATCTTTTGTGTCGGAGTTTGGTTTGTGTAGGTTTCTATAAAACATTTTTTCATTAGTGGCAAATATGGCATTATCGGTTTTGCGCTGTTGTGCTTTCTTATATCTTCTGAGCCTATGAACTTTAAGAGCTAGTTTTTGTTTTAAAGTGTCTAAAAACTCTTCAGGTTTTCTGTTGTTATTTTCGTGTCTGGTGTGCGTGACACTGCTCCTAAATATAGCCTCAACTCTCCTTACTACTTTACTTGATCTGATGTTATTAATGTATTGTGTGAGCCTACCACAATCTGCTCTTAATTTTTCTATATCTTTTTCTAACCTCTGTTGCCATGCTGGTTTGATATTCTGTTTTGATCTTGTATTTCCTGTGTGTTGCGTGATTTTAAAGTTAAGCTCTTATTATTATTATTAGGTAGGTACATGTCGAGGTTAGCCGATGAATCATCTACCCAGGGCCGTCTTTCATTTATAGAAGAAGCTTCCGCCCGCGGCTTCACTCGCGAGGTATGTCGATAAAAACTATCCTATGTCCTTCCCCGGGATGCAATCTATCTCTTTGCCAAATTTTATCGAAATCCGTTCAGTGGTTTAGGCGTGAAAAGGTAACATACGGACAGACACATAGAGTTACTTTCGATTTAATAATATTAGTATGGATAAGTGCTCCTATGGCGAAAGCAGGATGCAACAGCGAGCGAAACGATCATGAAATGTATAGACCCCGACTTGGATAAGTTAGGCTTTCTTTTGCCCGTTCTTATAGAAATAGCTGAAGTTACTTTATCAACTTATGCAGTAAAGCCTTTAAAAAAATGTAGAGATCGAAATATTTAGGACGTCGCCTGATATGGGTGAGGTTTTCTTTTGACAGGCTCTTGTTACGATGATGGCAGGTAATAGGGGGCCCCTGCATAGATGGTGCGGGCGGGGCCATGTGTGCACTTGTCCAGATTGGCCAATGAAAAAGACGGCTCTGCACCTCGGAGACAAATAGAACGTATAATACTTTGGAATAAATTTATTCGCCTGTTAATCTAAATAGCCTTGTATGTAAGGTTCTTAAGATATAACCTATAGTGACGCAGTTTGATGAAATGCCCATAAGTTGTCAATGATCTATAACGGTGGCATAATCGCTCGTTCTGCCGATCCCCCAAGTTGAAGGACAGATGGTGATCGATATACATTACGATGTTAATGAATTGTGCCAATTTTTTGGGTTCCTTCAGGGAATTGTGAAACGCGAGGTTTTTTCGGGTTCTATGAGTTTTTTTTTTATTCACTTCTGAAAACCACATACCTATATCTGAGTAAATTAATGAAATACGATGTTTGTGTAATATATATAAAATGAATAATAATTGGTTGGCGCCTCATTCCATTTAAAGTGTAGGTTTATCTGGCCTTAGTAAGTTGACTTCGGCTCGGGTACGACTTCCAAAGTTCCGGGACCCCATAGCCCAAGTTTTGTTAAATCATATTTTTTTTTAAATAAGTTTGTGTAGGTCCTAACAAAGTATAATTGAGAACTCCCAATGGGACTCATTGGAAATGCAATGAGTGCGTTTAGGACAGCCGCGTGTGGGTTAGTTAAGATGAATAACATAAAATATGTCTTCTTTCCAGTAATAATTTTCTTTAAACTCTCTCTGGCGACGACGATATACGATAGGATAATGGATCCATAATGTTTAACAGTTTATATTTTAGTTGCGATTTAACTTGGTAAAACCTATCATCTGCTTGCCTTTTCCCAACTATGTTAGGATTGGCTTCCAGTCTTACCTGGTGCAGCTAAATACCAGCATTTTACATGGAGCGACTGCCTATCTGACATCCATAACTCTCTGACTACCCATAACGGTTGCTAAAGATCGACAAAGGACAGCCGGGACCAACGGCTTAACATGCCACCCATCAGATAGAAAGTTGTTGCCGTCGCCCTTACATGGACACCTGCTAACTACTTAGGAATTGGTCTAAAGTAAAGTAAAGTAGGTAACCTACATAGATAATGTATCACTTCAGGGCAGATTGTCCGAAAGGGTTACCGCTGGCCCGGAACATAAAGGGCGAAGGAAGGAACACGGGTGGGTTTTAGTCAGTAAGAGTCTGACACTCCCTTCCGCTCCACCCAGAGCGGGAGGAGTCATTTGATGATTTCCCATCCTGAAAAAAAAAAAAAAAAAAAAAGGGCAGATGCTCCTCAGCTACCGACCTGTCAGAATAATCTAACTATAAATGCATTCATGAGATATCAGATGCTAATCCCAAATACAACAACTCAGATGCTTGCATGCATTATGACACTGACTGAATAAATATCACCAAGAATTGGCGTGCTCTTCTTGGTGATATTCAGTCTGTCAGTGTCAGGTTGCAATATCTATAAAGAAATCAGAGGAAGAAATCAAAAAACTTGTATTAATTACTATTAGACCAAAAATGTCATGTCAATCTGAAGTAGAGTCACACACATTCTAACTAGATACAAAAACTCACGCGTTTTTCCCATGGGGTAGGCAGAAACCACCACCTGTGACGAAAGCTATGTGCATTAGTTACTCTAGTTTCCCTTTAAAACATAAATATTTTACCCTTTTTAGTGAATTGTAAACTGGAAATAAATAAAATGTTGGATACAGAAACGCAAATCAGATTTCGAAGCATTATGTTCAGGTTTCCTTGCATGGCTCACTTTTGACCGGTTTTAGAACCCAATCTGTTATTGTTTTTCGGATCACAACGATCTCGTCAAAGAGCGCAACAAAAGATTGAGTATTGAATATTGAGAATAAGTAAATAGAAAAGTTATACTGATAAATAAGTAAATAAAATTCATCTCATGTTCTCATGTAGCTAGATAGGTCTGTAATATCAATACAAAATCGATCAGCGCGTGTTGGCACCTAGTTTAGATTCATTACGTGGAACGTTCAATTGAACAGAGACGTTGGGTACGTTAATATACTTTCGTCATTTTTATTTCTTGTGAATACATTTATATAAGAAGAAGATGGCGGACAAGCTGGAGAAAACAAACGACCAGTGGTCCACACTAGCCCGGGATCGAAAGAGCTGGAAGTCATGGCCTTTGACTATGTTTCCGGATGCAGCTGAGTCTCAGTATTTTACTTAGAGCGACTGCCTATCTGACCTCCACAACCCAGTTACTGGGTAATACCGGTTCTGAGCTTCCCGCATCCAACGGATTCCTGCGGCCTTCACGAAGTTGTCGGTCCAGGCCTACCAACGCCATTGAATTAGACCAATGTTGACAAGCAATTAATAAAAACGTAATTAAAGAAACATGTCCCGCTACAATTGGCGATCTTATCTCGATCGGCATCAAACGCACTACTTCAAGGTCGGAAACCATACGGCTGCAAGATCAGTGATGCAAGCCCATTAAAAAAAATAGATTGCCATTAATTAAATTTTACTAATTAAATTGGGGTACAGTGTCCAACCAAATTACGGAAATAAAAGTTTTGACATACATTTTTTGCTAGCTTTTGCCCCGCGGCTTCGCTTCAGTCCGGGGGATTTTCAGGGATCAAAATGCTCAAGTACGTCACTTTCCTGTTTTTAAACTATATCCGTGCAAACGTCGATCCATCGAGATATAAGTACTAGTACTTATATCTCGATGCGTCGATCTGTGAAAGTGCTGCGAGAAAAAAGAACAAACAAAGAATCACACTTTCGAATTTACAAGTAATAGTTGAAATAATTTACAATTTACAGGTAATTATCAGAAGACGAAAGTCTTTGACCAGTGCGTGTTGCCAGTGATGACATATGGCACTGAACTGAAACGTGGTCGCTCACATGGGCCTTATTGGATGGCTAAAAGTCACCCAAAGGGCTATGCTTGGAGTTTCCCTGCGTGATCGAATCAGAAATGAAGAGATCCGCAGGAGAACCAAGGTGGTAACTTGGGCTATGTCGGTTGACATAGCCCAAAGAAATGCCAAACTTAAGTGACAGTGGACTGGGCACATAGCTCGCGGAACAGATGGCCGCTGGCGCCGTAAAGTTTCCGGAGTGGCGTAGCGTTGAAAGGCTTCCCACAAGGTGGACCGACGCGACGTGAAAGCTGCAGCAACCCGTTGGATGCGAGAAGCACAGAACCGGTCGAAGTAGAGGTGCTTCGGGAGGCCTATGTCCAGCAGTGGACATCTGTCGGCTAAAATAATGATGATGGGTTGAAATAATATTCGGGTAGTCAGAAGCCCAAAGGTCTGACAATCAGTCTTCTCAAGGGGTATCACGTTACCCAGTAATTTGGTTGTGGAGGTCACATAGGCAGTCGCTCCATGTAAAGTACAGTATACCTACAGTACAGTTTTCAGCTGCATCCGGTAAGACTGGAAGCTGACCCCCACATAGTTCAGGAAAAGGCTCGGCAGATTGATTTGCGTTAGAAGAATATTCTTTCTTTTTTCATGTTTTATCAAGTTTAAATTTACGATAAGTAGATTCATTATGTATTCGTGCTAGGTGAAGTGTGCCAGTCTAAGTGAAATTGCTAAAACCGCATATTGCATTAGATTTTTTTTGCGAAGTGTCGAGATCCGTGATAAAGTGGTAGTGGGTTCAAATCCCGACAAGTACTATTGCGACTATTTCAATTCCTAAGTACTTTCTAAGTTAATCTTAGACATGTGATTTGTGAACGGTGAAGAAAAACATCGTTAGGAAACCTGCACTAATCTAAACTAAGATTATGATGAAAAAAGATTTTGATTTGCTGTATGTTTGTTTGTAACGCTTTCACGCTAAAACGGCAAAACGGATTTGGATGAAATTTGGCACATGAGTAGACCATGACCAGGAGAAGGACATGTAGGCTTCATTATACTTTTCATCCTGGATCGGAGACGAGGTCGCGGGCAACAGGTAGTAATTAATATAAGTCTGAAATCACCAATTCGCTTTGAGCAAGGGTGGTGATCAATGCTCATGCCGTCTCTGTATAAGAAGAGGCATTTGCTCAGCAGTGGGACAGTAACAGAGTGGTATTTCATGTTGCGTTATTGGTCAGCGGGGTAACTGCGTAACACTTCTATCAGTAGCAATAGGTTTCAGTTTGACAGTTCAACAACATTCGTTGTGTTATTTGCGTTATTGAGCAGACACATTTTATGAACATATGGAGCAATGGATTAGGAATATCTATGCTTCAAAATGATTCAATTTGTGAGTAATAATAATTTGCGCAATTCAGATGCAGGCCAGTTTATCGTTCCGTGCGCATGCGACTCGCGGTCGGTAACCCGCTTAGCATAATTACCTAGATTACCTAACATCATGGTACCAAGTAGGTGAGTACATTGAGTACTTACCAAGTTGGTAAATACTTGACATTATTTTAAAATTAATATTAAAAATTCTATGTGGGAACATTTTCTGTGTCAGAAGACGTTCATTATAGAACAGTTTTATTTTGGTTATAGTTTCACACGTCACCATAACAACAACGCCTAAAGGTGTCTACGGGTTTGCTCGATTTTTAGGGTTCCGTATCTCAAAAGGAAAAAACGGCACCCTAATACGATCACTTTGTTGTCCGTCTGTCTGTCAAGACCCTTTATCTCGGGAACGCGTGGAGGTATCGAGTTGAATTAAAACCATATACTCAGGTCTGTAGTCCCTTGAAGCTGTGAACCAAATCAAACTTCTAAGTTAACGTAAAAAAAGATACGGCTGTTTTTGCCGCAAAAAACGTATATTTCGACACTCTCAAAGGAATCAAAATGTATAAGTACTACCCGTTGACCTAGAATCATGAAATTTGGCAAGAAGCAAAGTCATGTAGCACAAGTAAAGGAAAAACTAGTCAAGAGCGAGTCGGATTTGCGCACCGAGGGTTCCGTACCATCATGTTTTTAATTTTTCATCGGCGAAGCCTGTATTCGTCAGAGAATTTTAACACTGTGCACTGCGGTGTAGAATATTGCAGTTTTATGTCAGCGCGATCTCTTGACCGATAGTGGAACTAATGTAACTTTTGTTGATGATTTCTGAAAAAGTGTGCTATTTAGAAACTTTGTTTTATTTTTCCTATAATTTTTACATAAACTTCTACTACATAGAATAATTTCAGATTTTTCTCTTTGCACACTTCGGAGATAAGGGGGGGGGGGAACGGATTTTTTTTTACGTTTTTCATACAAAGTCGAAAACTAAACAACCTAAATAAACAAAAGTGTTTGAGAATGTGCAAATTGCGCTCTTTCATATGATACCCTATATGCCCTAGTAGCCCCACTTTGAATTTTTCAGACCCCCTTTCAGACCCCCTTTCAGGCCCTGTTGCAAAAAATATACATATACAGTGAAACCTGGTTAAGTGAGACTTCAAGGGACCTGCAAATTTGTCTCACTTATAGAGGTATTCCACTTACCCAGTGGCTCAGATATTCAGGTATAAATAAATATCTGTCTCATTTACAGAGGGTTCCATTAATAGAGGTTAGGAAATAGAGGTTATTTCAGTTACAGAGGTGCGATTATTAAATAAAATAACGTATTATGTAAACATTATACGTGAGTTTTAATCTTGATTGAGAATAAAAAAAAGATAAAAGTACCTACCTAATAAATGTAATAAACAAAAATATTCAAGCCAGTTTTTTTCATAAATAGTACAAAAATATAAATAGAATATAAATTATAAAAATCTGTCATTTTAGTTTGTCTTTTGGAAGTATCAGCCATCAGATGTTATAAATTTTATCAAATATGCTTTGGTCACCAATTGATGTCATTTCAAAATATCTGTGCAAAGTTTCTAGTTTCCACTAACAGAGGTAATTCAGTGCCAAAGTGTTGGGACCTGGGAACATGAGTTCCGGTTATGAAGGTTTCTCACTTATCCAGGTCCCACTTAACCAAGTTACACTGTATTTTTATTTCTTTCTTATTTGCAAAATAGTTGGGCAAACATCATCTAAAACTATTCCAAATTTCAAGTTGATAGCGTTAGTAGTTTTTGAGATATCCAGCTGTGACAGACAGACAGACAGACAGAGTCTCACCATAAGGGTTCCGTTTTACCATTTTACCATAAAAATCCGAACACCGTTTTTTAGTTACATTTAAAAAAAAACCCGTGATAAACTATTTACATACCTACCTACAAATTTCTACGGAACCCTCGGTGGGCAAGTCCGACTCGCTCTTGACTGGTTTATTTGATGTTCGTCATCGTGTGATCAAACCAAATTAAACAAATCTGTAAGCACCTTAATAAAACATTTTTTTTGTAAGTAAGTACCTACTTCGTTTTTCTAAAATTTATTCGAGTCGGAATGAATTCGGTAAAATTATCAACATAATTATTTTCGTTTTCAAAGGAAAACGAAAATAATACTACTACTACTACTCGTTCAGACCACATTGGTGAAATGCGGGTGGACTGTAGGTACACCTCTGCCTTACCCTTTGGGGAATGCAGGCGTGGTGATGTTACGTTTAGTTCAGACAAACGTGTCTGAACCGGCTCCCGTTACGATAACTGTCCCCTTTTCCCACTGAACTAAATGTCCTTGCATTTCTACTTAGGTACAGACGCCAGCACATCAAGCTACCACAATCTGTCCAATTTCTTTATTAGATTTTCAACTTTATCGCTAAAGTATAAGGTTCAAAGTTGATTGGAAAAATTTGACAGTTTCGGGTAGCTTGATGTGCTACTTTTTTTTTATAAAGGTAGGGCCAAACCAGTAGTCGACTGGCATGATGCAATATTACGAAAACAACATGCGTACATAAACACACACCTCCTTCCCATGAACCTTCGGCAGGAGCTACACTACAGAATCTGCTATGCAAGCAAAAGGAGTATGTAAGGAGTAGCTGCTGCCCGCGACTTCGTCCGCGTGAAATTTCTTGTTACTCCGACCCACCCGGTTGCATCGCATCGCCTGCCCGCGCTATTACCTACTTCGTTTTGGCTTAGCGTTCTTTTTTGCTCGGCTCCTATAGGTCATAGCGTGATGTTAAAAAGCCTTAGCCTTCCTCAAGAATTGGGCTATCAAATGCAAAAAGAATTTTTCAAATCCGACTGGTAGTTCCAGAGATTAGCGCGTTCAACCAAACAAACAAACAAACTCTTCAGCTTTATAATATTAGTATAGATAACTCCTTTTGCTTCGTCTACTTTCATACATCTGCACCCTAATTGTGCAACACACTATCAATCGCATTCTGAATGATTTTGAAGGATATTGCTAATCCATTGCTTCATCACTTCGAAAATTTTGTCCGCTCAACAACGTAAACAACGCAATGAATGTTCTTGAACTGTCAAAATGAATGTCAGTGCTGCTGTTAGTGTTAGGTACGCAATTACAATGCGTGCCACGAAAGATGAGACTTGACACACCATGTGGTTTGACATGCGCAGTACACGATTTTAGGTATCTTTAGCGGTATGAGGTCTGAGTGCGGGACGGGACCGGACGTCATAGGGGCGGCGGAAAGAGCGGGGGAGGCGGGGTCAAGTCTCTTCTTTCGTGGCACGCATTGTACTCCGCTGGTCATACACGTACGCCGATTGCGTTAATTGACCTTATTGAAGAACATCACCAATAAGGTCACTATCCACGACCTACGTCCTCCTAGGACGTCCCCTCTCGGCGTTTCCACTCTCATAATACCTTGAACAAACCGAAAACAAACTTGTATGACATACCTTCTGTCAAAGTTTTAAACTCCATAATGGAATTCAGATCACAAAATAAATAAATTATTCATGTAAATGTCGCGGTCCACCTATTAGTCTGTCAGTCTGTGGTCGTATTGTCCAACGCGCTGTCGCATATTTTACGTATTTAGAATTAAGGCATTAAGTACTATTTGTTATAGGTAGCTTGTGTTTGCATGTCTGTATGTTTGCAGGCGTGTTTCTGAATTAATAAGAAAATTATTTTCTTTAAATGCTATAGGTACGTCCGTAGGTACTAGGCCGGGCGTTGACCTCGCAAGTGAACTGTAACGAAACAACTGATTAGGTAGCCCTTTCCGAGTGTTATTTACATTGCTGTTTTAAGTAAAGGAAATTAATTTATTCATTTAAATTCTCATTGGGTTAGATGGTAATAATGATTTTATAAAGTTTACAAAAAACACAAACAAAAACAACAGAAACCAAAAACAAACAACACCTAACCGTGTTGTTTATAAAACAGTAGAAAAAAAAACAAAATTTTAAGAAAAAGCCGTCGATATGCCGCGGGCAACGGTCCAGAATCAAGTACTAAATCCATGAAATCCGGTTGCGCATCGATGTTCTGCCACCCTGAATCTAAATTATCCAGGGATTCACTGATTTTCATAACATTTTTTGCGTGTTGAAACACACGCTGGTTAAAACCGGTCCTATCTTTTAGGAGGACTTCTATGACATACACACGTACAGACAACGTACAGAAGAATTATGTACATAAAGATTATGTTCGAGTTCTGAAAACAGGACAACGTGTGTCCGGTCAGCTAGTGTTAAATAATAATAATAAATTATTTTTATTTTTATAAGATAGGCAAAATATAAAAGAACATAAGAGAAAACATTGTAAACTAGATACGGAACGAACACCTTAGACTTGGTCGATTTTATTGGCATAACTTAGGCTAATCAAAGATTCTACTATTTTTTACAAGCAAATCCGTGCAAAAAAGCAGTATGTCTCACGTGTTGTTTTTACAAAACCGGTTGAATTAATATTCCGAACATATCTCCAGAGTGGCTGCGCACATCAAAACCAACCTTATTGCTTTCTGATAGAGTTGCATATGAATAAGCAGTGAAAGTTGCTATAATTAAGTATATCTTTCTTAGAACAAAACTGGTGTTTATTTCTATTCAGTAGTTCTATCGCCATTCATGTGAGATGTAGATTTCTTAGAGATTTTATAATAATTATATCACTTATGTCAAAAATAAAATTATTACATCATTTATGTCCGTGGTGTTGAGTTGCGAAGTTAAGTTGGAGTGAATTTTGTGTGGTTAAATGTCAAAACAAAGAATTTCGCCGTTTTTAAAACAAGTAAGTTTGGGTAAATTAAATTTTTAGGTAAACACGCGTGTTTCGTCATTTTGTACGACTTATTTAAAATGCTATTATTTCTTTAAAATAATTTGTTCGTGGAAACATAATTTTAAAAGTTAACAGTATTAAAATAATAATATGTACAAGTATATAAAAAAGAGGGGAAATAATTTAAGGGCATCAATTCATCTGCATCGCTGTCCACAGGAAACGTGCCCAAAAGACTGGCAGCATCGCCACGTTGTATGGCAATGCTGATTCTTTGGCCAAAAAATAGGCCAGTCCTCGGGTCACGTGAAGAGTCGACCAACCGCTTGGCGATATGTTATAATTTATTATTTCTTTGAATGTGTTATTTCAACGTGAATAAACAATGCATTGACTACCGAGATTATGACATTTACGACTGAAAAAAAAATGGCGCATTCCATCAAACTTTTAAACCTACATAGAATTAGTCTTATCGTGAGAATAAATTTTGAATTTTTGACATTTTTCTATACTAGAACTGTCAGACGTTCGTTTTATTCCACATATAAAATTTATCTGTCTTGGTGAAATGAGCCCTAATAGAGAATTAATATTGTTATTATTTTTAATTGGGATAAGGACAGGAGAATGGTGATAAAATGCATTGAAAATATTATTGAATAATTTACGAATAACATTAAGAAGACATTTAAAATACTTGATATAAAAATGCAATATCAAAAATAATTTATATTTAACTGTGTTTTTGAAATCTATTGACATTGTGTATTTTCAAGACATTTTCCTTATGTTATTATGACAATTTTATAACTTGACATGCCTAATAATATGTTTTTTGACATTGTTAATTCGTTTATACCTACTGCATGAATTCTATTTTATTTTAATTTTTATAAATAAGTTTACTCTACTGTAACTTTTACTCGGATTTTGTATGCCTATCGGCGGAACATGGTTTGTGCACTTGACATTTGTATTGAAAAACACCTGTAATCACATGTTCACAAAATAATTAAAAATAAAAAATAAATTGAATTCATTCGGAATTAGTTAGAATTAGACAGTTTTAATTTTAATCCTATTCATTACTAATCACAAAAAGTAAAATTGGAGAAGTATAGGGGATATATTATTTGCCCAGCAGTGGGACAAAAAAGGTTAACATTTTTTTTAAATTTAAAAACAATTATTTTTGACATTATAATGAGTAATCAGACCAAATAAACGATGGATGGACTGTGTGAATGACGACATGGTTAGAAAGGGGGCGGCTACCGAGATAACGACTAATAGTATAGAGAACTACGGAAGAACAAATGTTACGCCGACCGCAAAATGAATGTTGATAAATCAGCTATCATACGTACTGCCATAAAAACCTGTATTAAAAATCATACTCTATACCTTGATATATTAAATAGATATACATATTAAATATTATACAGAGTGACTTATAAAACGATGCAAAATCTTATAATATATTACACAATTTGCATAATAATAAAAATCATACTCTATACCATTGAGATTAAGACTAAAGCATGCAACTTGTATTAATCAATTTGCATGCTTTAGTCTTAAGCAAAACATGTATGATCTTATCCTTAACTCTATAATACCATGTTTTACGCAAATAAATAAATATGAATATGAATATTGATATATTAAATAGATATACATATTAAATATACAGTGACTTATAAAACGATGCAAAATCTTATACTTAATATATTACACAATTTGCATAATAATAAAATCAACCGTTACGCTTTGATTGCTAGAAAATTAATTAGCTACACTATAATGAAATAAATAGAATTTGTTAACATTGGATTATGACAGCATAGATGCCACAATGATTGCGTGAAACATTAGGAGTTGTGATTTGACCTGCATTGCTCCGGCGCTGGTCTAGTGGCGTACGTATGTATTTAGTCATTTATATTCCTAGGGGTTTATTATAAACGTTACTCAAAGTCAGACAGTTGGGCTGGTCCACAAATTCAGTCGCTCAGCCCGCTGTGGAGCGGGCTATGCTCGGAGTTTCTTTAATGGATAAAATCATACATTCAGTTATCCGGAAAAGGACCGGAGTTACCGACATAGCTTGCAGAGTAAGCGAACTGAAGTGGCAGGCCATGATTGTCGAAGGATCTATGGCAGGTGGAGCAGACGAATCCTAGAGGGGAGACTGCTTAGCGGCAAGCGCAGTGTGGGACTCCCCCCAGCTAGATAGACGGACGACCTACAGTAGGTGGCCAGGACAAACTCGATGCGGAAAGCGGAGGACAGGGTGTTCTGACACAGCCTGGGAGAGGCCTATGTCCAGCAGTGGACTTGTGGATTGATTTTAGAAAAATGTTTTTTTACTTTTAATAGTCTATTAACATCATAATAATAACCCTTTTGTGTTTTACATAAAGAGGTTCAAATTAGGAATAAGATGAGGACTGGCTCGTTGGTCTAATGGTTGCAAGCGGTGCTGAGCATAGGGTCCCCGGTTTGATTGCCGGGTCGTGCAAAGTGTTATTGGGGTTTAGCATTAAGGATTTCTCAGTAGCAGAGCGGAGTCTGGGTTTTGTGCCCGGTGCGGGTGCCCCGGTTGATGGCAATAATCTCGCCCCTCATTTCATAGGATAGGACATAACTGGCGAAATGTGGGTACACGTCTGTCTGTCTGTCTTTCTGTCTGTCTGTCTGCCTGTCATGTGTCCCTTCTGGGATTACAGGCGTGATGCAATATTATGTTGTGTAAAACAAGGTCGATATGTTGGACATTTATTGTAAGGTATAATTAATTTCGCCGTTTTACCAAAGCTCTGCAGGCAGTATAACGGAGTATCGAAGCATAACGAATTGGATAGGTATCACATGCAAACTATCAAAGTTTAAAAAAAACGTATAAGTCCTAGTATCCAAGTAATAATATTTTTATTTTTCTGTTGACTTCTATGATTATTCTTTAATTATTAATTTATTTTATTTGAATTTGTTTGAAATTGGTTTGTATTATTTTTTTTGGTGCCCATATTGTTTTGCTTTTAATTTTGTTTTCCTTTGTATGATTTTCGTTTGTTCTATTGTGATTTATTGTAATGAGTTCGTCCTTGTCAAACTTGTTGTACCTACCTAGATGTTAAGTGAATGATGTGTGGTCGCCTATAATTGGAACACGCACACAAGTATTTGTCCTTGTCAACATGCATGTAACTGTGTAGCTTTTTTTTTTTTCAGGATGGGAAATCATCAAATGACCCCTCCCGCTCTGGGTGGAGCGGAATAGTGTCAGACTCTTACTGACTAAAACCCACCCGTGTTCCTTCCTTAGCCCTTTATGTTCCGTGCCAGCGGTAACCCTTTCGGACAATCCCGCTGAAACTGTGTAGCCTCTGTTGACGATCCAATAAATAAATAAATATATGGTATGGATTTCTACCCACATTTTTATTTGAAAGCTAGTTAATGTGTTGCAATGCGTTTTTTTTTTGAAGTGAAAACTTCTTTAGCGGCGCTGTGTACTTTTTTTGGAATGGGTAAAAACTTCTAAATTCGCGTCAGGTCACGTGACCCTGATCGAAAATTCGTAAGACGTAAAACGTCAGACGTAAAACGTAAGACGCGCGTTGTTGAGGACAGCGCCATCTATGCACATCGGGAAGAACTACGAGGGCCTCGCGTACTAACGTCAGACGTAAAACTTAAGACGCGCGTTGTTGAGGACAGCGCCATCTATGCACATCGGGAAGAACTACGAGGGCCTCGCGTACTAACTACGTAGTTCATCCAACAACGACGAGATGGCGTTGTAAATCTGAATAAATTCCTTTCACGAGAAGAATAAACCAGTCACTTTGGTCATCATACCTGATTTGCAAAAAACCCTATAAAATAAGGAACACACCTTAACACGCGTGTTTTGTTTATAAGACGATTCACAAAATACACTCGTAATTGTTCAAGTTTTCACTTCTGTCGGCACTACCGGAGTGCCAGTGTTTTTTTTTGTTAGGAACCATCTCTGGCGCGCTCACAACAATCTACCAAAGTTTCATCTCAATCGATCGAGCCATTTTCGAGACTAACGCACGGCATTTGATTTTTATTTAATAGAGAAGATAAAAGATAAATAGTCAATAAGTACTCAGCCCCTCGAAGGGTGACAATGATTTCAATCACAATCTATATAATATGACATGTATAGTAGAATCAATTCAATTCAATTTTACTGTAAGTTTTGACGTTCAAAAGTGCCTTTAATGTGCCTGTTTGAAATAAATGATTTGACTTTGACTTTATATTAAAAAAAATACCAGGCAAGTGCGAGTCGGACTCGCGCACCGAGGTTTCCGTACAATGCGTGCCACGAAAGATGAGACTTGACCCCGCCTCCCCCGCTCTTTCCGCTGCCCCTATGACGTCCGGTCCCGTCCCGCACTCACACCTCATACCGCTAAAGATACCTAAAATCGTGTTCTGCGCATGTCAAACCACGTGGTGTGTCAAGTCTCATCTTTCGTGGTACGCATTGTACTTGTAGGTATGCGGATAATTTATCACGAGATTTTTTTTTTGTAATGTAACTACATACTTACGGTTTTAGGATGTTTTCCTTTACTTCTGCTACATGATAAATGATTTTATTTTTGTAAGTAGGTTTGTACAAACACTTTTACACGTCAATAATGTTTTTTTTTATAACTAGATGAGGTCGAAGTTTCCTATCTCACTACTCTGACTACTCTACTCTCTCTCTCCTTTTGTATAGTTTCTATATTTATGTCTGTAATTTATATGGTGTACATAATAAAGAGTATTCTATTCTATTCTATTCTGAGAAGAAAGGCCGAAACAAACAGAGGATTATGTCTGGACTTTAAAAGAGACTGTGGTCTCTTTTAAAGTCCAGACATAATCTTGGTCAGGTTATATGAAGACAATGTAGATCGATAACTAATCTAAGTCAACTTGACAACTCCACGCGTTCTTGAGAAAAATGGTCTTGACCGACGGACAGACGGACAACGAAGTGATCTTATAAGGGTTCCGTTTTTCCTTTTTATGTATGGAACCCTAAAAATATAACATTCATAATGAATAATAGATATAGATAAAAGATCAGGTCAATTCTATCCACACATTTTATATTAACTTGATACTGGTTTTCCGAACATCAATGATTAATCTCGGGGATTCGGGAAAACCGATCAATCGAGCATATATAAATGCAATCATGTTTTTAGGTCCATTTTAACTGAATTGGTTTTTTTGAGCAGGTTTGGACAGCGTCATCGTCTGCCTGTCTTTTCATGTTGGGCTTTAGTTACTCTCCAGCCGGATGCAGCTAAATACTAGTATTTTACATGGAGCAACTGCTTATCTGACTACCTTAACCTAGATACTACCCTTGGTCTAACTGGTTGCTGGTTGGTGGCTGGGCAAGTTGAAAAAACCGGCCAAGTGCGAGTTGGTCTCGCACTCAAAGGGTTCCGTAACATCATATGTTTTTAAATTTTTATCGGCGAGGCCTATATTCGTCAAAGAACTTTAACACTGTGCACTACTTTATGTCAGCGCCGTCTCTTGACCGATAGTGGAACTAATGCATGTTTTCTTGATGATTCCTGAAAAAGTGTGCTATTTAGAGACTTCGTTGTATTTTTCCTGTAATCTTTATATAAACTTCTATCACATAGAATAAATTTAGATTTTTCTCTTTGCAAACTTAGGAGATAAGGGGGGGCCCTTATCTCCTAAGTTTGTAAAGAGAAAAATCTTAACGGGAATTTTTATTACATTTTTCATCAAAAGTCAAAAGCTATGCGGTCTAAAAAAAAAAGAAAAAATGTTAGATGATGTGCAAACTATGCGCTCTTTCATATTATGATATTCCACATGCCCTAGTAGCCCCACTTCCAATTTTTCAGACCCCCCTTCAGTCCCTGTTGCAAAAAATATACATACTACATTTTACATACATACTTATATTTTTATTTCTTTCTTATTTGAAAAATAGTTGGGCAAACGTCATCTAAAACTATTCCAAATTTCAAGTTTTATTATTTACAATAGAACTACTATTGTAAATAATAAAACTTGAAATTTGGAATAGTTAGTGAGATATTCAGCTGTGACAGACAGAAAGACAGACTGAGTCTCACCATAAGGGTTCCGTTTTACCATTATATGGTATTATTATGGTACGGAACCCTAAAAACCAGTCAAGTGCCAGTCGGACTCGCGCACCGAGGGTTGGATACAAATTTGTAGGTAGATATTATGTAAATAGTTTTAATGTATGTTGTGTTGTGTGTATGTATGTATCGTGTGACCATTATGTGTGTCGGAGGTCACATAGGCAGTCGCTCCATTTAAAATACTGATATTCAGCTGCATCTGGTAGTCTGGAACCGACCCTGAAATACCAGATTGGGAAAAGGCAGGCAGATTGAGTTGTTCTAATTAAGTGGTGAAAAATGCCATCGTGCGCACTAGTTCCTTTAGCAGTTCCTTTGAAGGAACTACTGAGACTTGATAGTTCCTTTAGTAGTTCCTTTAAAGGAACTACTGAGACTTGATAGTTCCTTTAGCAGTTCCTTTAAAGGAACTACTGAGACTTGATAGTTCCTTTAGCAGTTCCTTTAAAGGAACTACTGAGACTTGATAGTTCCTTTAGCAGTTCCTTTGAAGAAACTACTGAGACTTGATAGTTCCTTTAGCAGTTCCTTTAAAGGAACTACTGAGACTTGATAGTTCCTGCGAGTTCTTAGCAGTTCCTGCGAGAAACGCAAATCTGATTGAAGTGGAAGTGCTTGCAAGTTGAAGCAATGGACATTTTTCGGCTGAAACGATTATGATGATGATGAGTGTGTTCATCCCTGGACAAACTTTTTTCGAAGGAGTTATAACCAGCGGAGAAATTACGTAACACACGAACAATAGCAATAGCAATGGGTTTCATTTTGACACTTCAACAACATTCATTGCGTTATTTACGTTGTTTAGCAGACAAATTTTTCGAACATCATAAGCAATGGATTAGCAATATCCTTCAAAATTATTCAGATTGTGACTGAAAGCGTGTCACTAACGCAATTAGCGTGCAGAAGCGTCAACGAAATCTAGAACTTACATTAAATTCTACTCAATTTGCTACTTCCAGTGCTTCGTGTCCACTACGGTATCCTTCACCACAATCGGGCACGGCGCCATTGTGGGCTTCCCTGCGATCCTGCTGCCTCAGCTGAAGGAACCTGGCTCCCACATCACCCTCACTGAGGACCAGGGGTCATGGATAGGTAAGCTATCATTTACAAGATGCTGTTCCCGTTTCACCTGTGTCGAGCATCGATCACTAATGTTTCGAATCAGTTTCCTACCACCACCAACGTCTGTTTCCGGTCCATCAATGCTAGATAAATTTGCCAGTTCATTTACTCAACTTTCTTTCCTAGTTTAGATACAATTTCTCAGGAATGTTGAAATCTTAAAAGGATTGGAGACTTGCTTGAAACCTACTTCGTCCAGCTTCGTTAAGCTTTCAGCATCCCTTACAAATAGTATCTAAACGTAGGAACAGACATTGAGTAAACGGAGCGGTTTTGTAGTCAAATATTTCGTATTTTACTATAAAAACTACTGTAGTCTGTACCTACTGAATTTACACAAGAAACAAAATACAGACTGTTTTGATTGCATTTAAATATTAATTACATGCATACTTAATGCTAATCATACCTGTACATCTAATTTAGTATTGTAAATTATTTATAATGCATTGTGACGTCAAATACAACTACCTAAGGCACCATCAGCACATGTTTAAAGGTCAATCATATATTTATGTTTCAGATCTACGATAGGCTAAAATCTAGATATCCACAGACAGACAGATCAATGTTTAATTACTTAACGAAATAATAGCCTCCCGACCGATTTTGGTTACGGTGGCCAATCTCAACGGAGATTAGCCAGGTACGCAGGAAATATTATCGTGCTCTGTTCCTTTACTCTCATAGTCCGATGGCACGGCAATCCGATCCGGTTTTACGTGCTCTCCGAGGCACGGGGGTATTAAACCGCCAATTTCCTAACTCGGGACTGGTACTAAGAAATTCCTAATGGAAAACCCAATAACACTTCTTCCAATCTGGGAATCGCACCCAGGACCCGCACGCTCAGCAGTCGCGCTTGCAACCACGAGACCAATGGGGCTGTCACGAAATAAAGATCTAGTGAGAGATAAATACCAGATAAATGTGTGGGACTGGGAACGCTAAACAAACAAAATCTCTGGAGATTTCCACATCAAATTCTTACAATGTTAAAGTTACTTAAGGACTGTTACTTTTAGAGTCAACTAGCTGCGCCCCGCGGTTTCACCCGCATAAGTTTCGATCCCGTGGCAACATCGGGATAAAAGTAGCCTATATGTTAATCCAGTTTGTCGGCTACCTCCCCACCAAATTTTAAAAAAATTGGTCCAGCCGTTTGAGCGTGAAGAAGTAACAAACATATAAACACACACACACATACTCACAAACTTTCGCCTTTATAATATTAATATTAATAGGATTATAGTGTGATTTCTATTTAAAGTAGGTAAGTAGAGATTTTGAAAGTACTTCATGATTTTTCTCAAGATATACGAAAACCATCATGATCATACAACCTAGGTTTGTACCGTGACAGGATGAAGCTGACATTACATATTTTTTATACATTTTAGCATCAGTGACAGCCATCACCCTGCTGCTGGGCAGTTTCATGGCGCCGCCCATCATGGGCCGCCTGGGTCGGAGAGTGGCACACTTCGTGGTCATCGCCAACATCCTCGTCGGATGGACCGTCATACTGCTGGCTAAGAGCTTCGAAGTAAGTATGGAAAGCCGAACTTCACATTATACCATGCTAATATTATAAATGCGAAAGTTAGAAAAGGAGTGACTGGTGAGATAAAAGAGTGACCGTGGAGTTTTTTTGTCCGTTCTTCTCCATAGGTACCTACGCTTTGGAATGGGCAACTAGCTTCATATTTTCTGACTGACCGACTTCTTGACAATTCAAAAGTGCCTGTAAATAGTTTAATTGAAATAAATGCTTTGAGTTTGAGTTCAGTCAAAATAAACATGAAGAAATCGTACTTAACGTTGTTTGATTTCTTAGAAGGGCTCACCAGCCCTTCACAGTATCTACTACACGAACAACGACCAACCATCCGCGTCGATCTATGTTGTCCATGATTTGCATGCAGACCTCTGTTGCACAAGTCTGGTTTGATAACATTGACACAGAAAGTAGGATATATTGCATAATACCAAGGGAAACCGGTCAACGAATAATACATAATTTAAACTGGATACTTAACTCACCGGCAATATACAGACCGATTCCAGGACAGGACAGATTTCAGGTTTGGTCCCTTATTAAAAGTTGTTCATAATGATGAATACAATGACCTTTTAATATAGGTACCTATGTTTTGGAATGGACAACTAGCTTCGTCTTTCTGACTGACCGACACCCCTTGATATTTCAAAAGTGCCTGTAATTGGTTTATTTGAAACAAATGCTCTGAGTTTGACTACCGAGATGACGACTAATAGAGAAGTATAGAAGAAAAAGACATCTTGCGCCGATCTCAAATAAATTGGGAAGGACAGGAGAATGATTAGTACAATGCGTGTCACGAAAGATGAGACTTGACACACCACGTGGTTTGACATGCGCAGTACACGATTTTAGGTATCTTTAGCGGTATGAGGTCTGAGTGCGGGACGGGACCGGACGTCATAGGGGCAGCGGAAAGAGCGGGGGAGGCGGGGTCAAGTCTCATCTTTCGTGGCGCGCATTGTACCTATACCTAAAAGCAGAAATAGCTCTCCATCTGTCTGTCGGTGTGAGTGTTTTCACGCCTGAACGGATTAAGGTGAAAGACACGAATAGGCCATAAACTGGGTTAGGAAATAGGTTATTTTTTCAAAATTTACAAGAAAACCAATTTGTCTAGCCTTTTCCCAACTATGTTGGGGTCGGCTTAAAATTTACAAGAAAATAGAATTGATTTTAGTTAAGTAATTGGTTTGTCTAAAATATCGAAGAAAAATTAGCCATTTGATAATACTTTAATGATTGTTGAAACTTTTACTCTTTTCGAGTCGATGACAAATGTAAAAATATGTTTTAAAGTGAGATGAGTTGAAACCACTAGGCCACGTGAATCGTGGCATCCTTGTTGAAACTTTCAAGGGAAAATAACCGTCAAAACTTATTTTCTGTTCCAGGCAATAATCGTAGGAAGAGTAATCCACGGCATGTCTTTTGGCCTGATGTTGCCTCTTCGTTCAGTCCTCCTCGGAGAGTACACCAGCCCCAAGAACAGAGGAGCCTTCCTTACCATGGTCTCCGTAGCCCAAGCCTTCGGGATCCTGCTCGTCCACCTCATAGGATCCCTAGTCTCTTGGCAGAAGACCATTCTCATCCTCGTCGCGTTTCCTCTAGCCAGTCTCCTCATGATATTCTTCACCCCTGAATCTCCGAGCTGGCTTGCCGCGAGGAGGAGGTATGAAGACTGTAGGAAAACCTTCAGATGGCTCAGAGGCGATGATGAAGAAGATGAATTGGAAGAAATGATCAGAGCAAGATGTGAATCGAAAAGAGCTCCAATTTCCAACTGTAAAGATATAATGGTGATCTTCAAAAAGAAGGAGTTTTACAAGCCGATTGTGATAATGATACACAGCTATTTAATGGGAGAATTTTCCGGTGGTGCCCTTATGTCTTGTTACTCTACGACAGTCATTACTCACCTGGCTGGTCCAGAAGTAGATGCTCATGTGTGGATGATAGCTTTGGATGCTCAGAGGAATATATCAAACATTATGGCAGTATACGTCGTCAACAAAGTGAAGCGGAGAACGATGTTCATGACCACTGGAGGTCTTTGTATCCTGAGTAACATAGCCATAGCTTGCTATGTTTATGCTAGACTTCAGGACTGGTTGATTTACACAGCAGTATGGCTGCCAATTTTACTGATCAATATACAATTCTTTACCGTAGCTGTCGGTATGGTTTGCCTTCCTTATGTAATTGCTGGGGAGATATTTCCTTTAGAGTACCGCAGTGTTGGAAGCAGTATTAGCATGGTATCCATAGCCTCTGGGTATTTCCTGGTCACGAAAACTTTCCCAGCAATGATGGAGAGCATAGGTCTGCATGGTTCTTATGCAGTTTACGCTACTGCTATGTCATACAACTTGTGCGTGGTCTGGTGGTTGCTGCCGGAGACCAAAGGCAGGACCCTGCAGCAGATTGAGGAGCATTTCAGAGGGAAGACCTTGGTTCCTGAAGAGGTAGAAGTAAGGCAGAGTTTGAAGGATAAAGTGGATGTTGAGAAATCTAAAGATGATAGCTGATGGATCTGGAATCAGTGGTGTTTTGTGGACCCTATGTGATTTTATGTTAAATGAGATATAGTATAAAATCAAATTGTTGTTATTTTATCTCTATTTTATTTAGAAATTAGTGTAAAATGAAATATTCGCCACCGAGAAGAAACTTTATGTACAGACGCCAGCACATCAACCTACCATCACAATCTGTCAGATTTTCCCAATCAACTTTGAACCTTATGCTTTAGCGATATAGTTGAAAATCTATTAAAGAAATCTGACATTGTGGTAGGTTGATGTGCTGGCGTCCGTACCTACTTCCAAATAGCATTTCGTCCTGTCAACCTCATGACAAAACTTAAACATTTTTTTTTGTGAATATTGTGTCCCACTGCTGGGCAAAGGCCTCCCGTTTTTCCTCCTAAACCTCCTCCCTCAGGCGTCCAGTGAGTGACGATCTTTGCCGATCCCTCCGGTTACATTCGTGGGACGTGTCCAGCCCACTCCCACTTCAGCCTGGCTGTTTTTTCTCCAGCATCCGCTGCAATGGTGTTTCTAACTCGATCTGTACACTTAACACCTACGAGTATTATGCTGCGCTCCACTGCCCGTTGGCAAATCTTGAGTTTGGACTTATGTTGTTCAGTAAGTGACCAACTTTGTGCACCGTAAGTTAGGACGAGCAGGATGCCATTGTCGATGTGTTTGCTTTTAAACATAGTAAAGAACTATCAGTTTCGACTTTACAGGCCATTCAACGAATCTGCCCAGCCTTTTCCCATTTATGTTGAGGTCGGCTTCCACCTCACAAGTCACACTGGAATACACGCCATACCATCATCCTCCTGCTCTTATCCTAATTTATTTGAGATCACCGCAACGTGTCCTTTTCTTCCATACTTCTCTCTATTAGTCGTCATTTCAGTAGTGACCCCCTTTCTAGCCATATCATCTTTCACACAATCCATCCTTAGTTTCACACAGTCCATCCTTAGTTTCACACAGTCCATCCTTAGTTTCACACAGTCCATCCTTAGTTTCACACAGTCCATCCTTAGTTTCTTTTTACAGACCTCAATGAAAGTATGTACATTGCAAATTCTACTCTTACAGAAGTTATTATTTTCTGTAATATAAGCTGCATAGCATTATTGCTTATTAATAATGTATTGATAACATAATCGAATAGGCCATGGGAATTATATATTACAGTCGGCTTCATAAGGTTCAGAACTCATTTGTTGGGCTTGGTATAACCTTTTATAACAAGTTACCCTTTTCTTTGCTAGATTTGCCTTTTAATGCGTTTAAAGCTCTAGTAAAATCCAATCTCTGTTCAAAGGTACCTATACTATTCCATAAACGACTACTTTAAACGATAAGAATAGTTGGTCGCCCTGATTAACCCAAGTCAATGTTTATGTTCTATCTCCAGAATTAGCTTACTGACAAGTTATATGAGTTCATAAATAATTGTGTATAATATTTGACTGTAACTCAATTCAGTTTAATTTTATTTTAATTTATTATTGACATAATCTACTCATTTCAATGTTTTTAATGAGTTGATTGAAATATGTGGTTAGCTAGCGACGTCGACGATGGATCATATTATTCTTGCCTTCTTCCCTTAGATGTCACTGCTCGCGGTAGCGTCAGGGGCCGGGTTGCCTCCTTCCCTGAAATATGGCGAGGGGGTTATGGCTGTCTTTGCGTTATGCTCGTGAACGGGTGCTGCTTGTGACTGGTCGTCTTGCTGACCATGGTTTTATTGTTGTTATTAGTAATAACTTGTTTATTTATTTTACTTCGATGGTCCTAGTTTATCATTTGTGACTTCAAGTGACACCTATGTGAACAGAACCCAGCATTGCATAATTATGTAAGTTGTCACGCCCTTTATGCCTGGAGGCTTTTATTTAGGTACTAAGTTTTTATTTACATTTTATTTTTATTTTATTTTTTTGCTTGAGTACGTATATTTTTTATTGTATTTGTTCGTATATTGGCGTGGCTGGCTGACATATGGCAAATAATTTAATTTCATGTTCTGTGTCTTGTAATGTTGATTAATTACTTTACATACCTAGTATAGTATACAATCAAGTATTTTCTAACTGAACAGACAGCTGTGCTGCTGGGGAGTTTGTTGCTCCACTTCTCCCCAACGAAAGCACTAGGAAGTGGTGAAGGGCGGGCGTTTTGGGGGACTGTCTTTTGTAATTTTTACGTTCGAAAAGAGCTGATTTTCAGCCTAATTTGAGTAAATGACTTTTGATTTGGTAAGCAAATCTATACTAATATTATAAAGCTGAAGAGTTTGTTTGTTTGGTTGAACGCGCTAATCTCTGGAACTAGTAGTCGGATTTGAAAAATTCTTTTTGCACTTGATAGCCCAATTCTTGAGGAAGAATTTAACATCACGCTATGACCTTTAGGAGCCGAGCAAAAAGAAAAAAAGCCCGAAAGAACGCTAAGCAAAAACGAAGTAATAGCGCGGGCAGGCGATGCGATGCGACGGGGTGGGTCGGAGTAACAAGAAATTTCACGCGGACGAAGTCGTGGGCAGAAGCTAGTTGTAATTATAAAAATTATCTTAAGTAGTAACTAAGTATTATAAATTCTTTTGATAGGTAATAAATGTGATATTGTTGTACTAAATGTTCATCTTTGTATTAAGTATGATTTGTGTAAGTTATATAAGCGAAAAATAAAAAAATAAAATACCTAATTGTATTGAAATTTTCGGAAAAACAGCGCTCTCTTACTATTTTTAAAGTACACAAAGACGGTCTGTAAATTGCCGGTGAGTTAAGTATCCAGTTTAAATTATGTATTATTCGTTGACCGGTTTCCCTTGGTATTATGCAATATATCCTACTTTCTGTGTCAATGTTATCAAACCAGACTTGTGCAACAGAGGTCTGCATGCAAATCATGGACAACATAGATCGACGCGGATGGTTGGTCGTTGTTCGTGTAGTAGATACTGTGAAGGGCTGGTGAGCCCTTCTAAGAAATCAAACAACGTTAAGTACGATTTCTTCATGTTTATTTTGACTGAACTCAAACTCAAAGCATTTATTTCAATTAAACCATTTACAGGCACTTTTGAATTGGCAAGAAGTCGGTCAGTCAGAAAATATGAAGCTAGTTGCCCATTCCAAAGCGTAGGTACCTATGGAGAAGAACGGGCAAGAAACTCCATTGAACGTCAAACATATTGCCGACTAAACTAGCACTGTGTTTTCCTAAACAAAAAGAATAATCACTACATAAGGTTGATTTTAGCGCACAACCTTACCAGTACCTACCTACTCTATATCTATAGAAAAGAACAAGAAAGAAAATAATATGTTCATTATTTGGTAATATAAAAAAAATTGTGTGCCTCACGTACGAAGTAAATACTTATACAGACCAAACGACTGCGCCAAATAGGAACAGTTCATAAATAAGTCAGACGCTAGTGTCTGACGCTGATTTTCTACTGGACCTAGGCACAGTATAAGTAAAGACATACAGTACGTCGTCTTCATACAAACGGACGAAACGCGAGCTATACCTACGCGCCTCGACCACGGCATGCGCTCAGCATGCAGACAGTCGCGACTGTGCTGCAGTGACGAACGGACGGTGTGTTGTTTTTTTTTAACAATAACCGCGCGATTTTTTCACAAAAAATAAGTTCAAGTACATATTTAATATGACGAGTAGGCTATATTGTGCTGTTTTGGTTGCATGAATTCGTCAATAACGCATCCAGAGATAACTTTTTTTAGATTACCTGGAAACTCTGAAAGGTAAGACTATAAAATTATTTTACTTACTTGTAGGTAGGTACATAATGTGTATTTGATTTTATCTCCCGAAAAAAAGATGTCTGGATTAATAAATGAAGTGAATAGAGTAAAGGAAAGTGATAAACACGAGTGAGGTAGGTAGTTATAGGCGGTTCATGAATCATTAAACGGTAGGTACGCTGGTGTTAAAACCTCGGGGCATGTGTGTTTTGTTAGTTTGTATAATTCCAAGTAAAGACGTGGTTTTTATTATTAATAATAGTTGTTTATTGTACTGTGTGTATGAATAATACTAGAAAAAAATTGGTTGTCTGTAAAGTCGATTTACGGACGATAGTTTAACGTGACAACATCATAACAAAACATTAATGAAATGATTGCATACTTTTATGAATAAAATTTAATTATTTTTATTGAATTATTAATATTTTGTATGAATGAAGGAGAAGGAGGAAAGAAGGAGGAAAGAAAGGAGGAAGGAGTGAAATGAAATCTACAATTTAATTGATAAATTTGCTTTTATTTGCACTCATTAATTTAAATATGTTTATTACTTCAATGAACAGATTATTTTAATTATAATTTTTATATTATACATGTTTGCTATTTAACTTCTTCCAATCTGTGTTATTCTGTTAAGGATAGGACGATGATAGGAAAGATTAAAAAAACATTAATATACAAATTTTGAATATTATTTGTAGTTCTTGAACGTTTGATTTAACTATAATAATAATAATAATTTAACATAATTTGTTTAAAAATACACATGAACAAGTTTTCATAGAAATAAACTGTAATCAGATTAATGTTAAATAAATGGTTAATTCGAAATGACGAATTATTTTATTATTTATGTACACACAGTAAAATACAATAACAAAACTAAATGGAAACACAAAGTAGGCAAATGTAATTAAAATGCTGGAGGCGGGCAGCCCTATCGCATGTTTACGTACCGCGCGGCTGTAGGCATTTAATTCAAGGTTACGGCCGAGATACAATACTGTATGTCTTTATACTGTGACCTAGGTGACTAGGTGTAACGGATGCTCCTATAGACCTATCGATCGATGACATCGGTCGACCTCGGTCACATCGCTCGATCGCACGAGTGTAGTATAGTAACTAACATAACATCCTTAATGTTTTACGCTAGCGGTGACTGAGTGACACACCAACATTAGCAATCACTTTCATTTTGACAGTTCCACAACATTCATTCAAACGGATAATAGTGGCCGCCACTGTTTTCCGTTTTAGTGATTATAATAAAACTAGACAATGTAAAACTACCGTTTATAATAATACGAGTATTAACGTATAATCTTGTGGAGCACAACTTAACTTGCTTTTTTTCTGCATTTTCATACTAAAATAAAAGAAATAACCAAACAAACGATGAGGGCGCCACTGCGCGGTCGGCGTTTGGTCGGCGCCCTCTTAATTGAATGTGTTCTCTATAGTACGACACTCCAAAGTCCAAACATAAAGGTTTCATCGATGAACCTAATTGAACGACAAAAACTATCATTTAGTCATTTTTGGCCCACACACGAGTTTTTACAACAAATGTCCTTGAGTCTAGGTATGAATTCGTCTGAGTTTGTTGCATTCGTTCAGAAGTTTTAAGTTAGTCGAATTTTACCGATGTGCCTTTAATTATTGTGTCATACTATAGATTAGTTTGTGAAAATGAACATATACCAGTTAAGTGAACGTTTGGTGCAACTGTGTATACAAACGTGTCAATTAAAATTACTTGCTTTCCTACAATTTAAAACGTTCGAATGATCGTCAATTGTTTTGATATAGTTGATTAGTTAACAACAATGTGCTGTGATCACCATTTCGTCAGCAAAGATCGGTGATTATATTATATATCTTGACATGGATGAGGTTTATGTGGTGAGATAAATAAGACCACGAAAAAAATTTTACTTTACAACCTATTTCGTGCGGTCAATACTAATAACAGTGTTTCGGAGTATTCGTATACCATGTCAAAATCAATCTACCCAGTATTTTACCAACTATGTTGGGTTCGGCTTCCAATCTAACCGGATGCATCTAAATACCAGTACCTATTTTACATGGAGCGACTGCGTGTCTGATCGCCACAACCCAGTTACTGTGTAAAGGTAAGTCTGACGTTTGTTTGCCATGTGTGGTGTTTATAATTCGCATGGTGATCTGCTATCAACAACATAGCTATAATCACCAATCCGTTTCTCAAGTATGGCGATTATTTTTCACGAAAGTGATCCCCTAATAAAGGAAAGTAACTGTGATAATATTCGTTGCCTAAGTCTGATGATTAAGACAATCAGTGTAAAATAATAGTGCATTGTGTCTGTGTGTTGACATTTACTTTATTGTGATTATGAAACGAGTTTCCCTGTCTGTGTTGCCACTGCACTCGGTTTGGCGTGTATGTATTAGTCTTAATTTTATCATGTCTGATACGAAATGTATATCAGATCATTGCAAATATTTTGCCTAGATAGCAGGAGAGTGCTGTGAGTACATTCACATTGTGGCGAGGGAAAATGGCGCGAGGGAAGAGTAGATTTTCACCATTTTTAAAACAAGTAAGTTTCTTATATTATTAGTATCCTTCAATTACAAGGCTTTTTTTAATATTTGAGGTTGGTTTTCATTCTCTATATGTGTGGCTAAATAATCTATCAGCCAATAATTTAGATAATATGGTGTGTTGCTTATCATTTGATTGATTTTTTATCGGTCATTATGCAAAAAAGCGTGACAACCGGAATAATGCATGAATGAGGTTGCAGGTTTGATGTCCGGGTCAGGCTTCTTTATCCTAAAAGAAAATTCTGTTACTCCATTTATATTAGGTAGGTAATAATTTTATTATTTAGTAGTTTTATCCAAACAGCATGTTGTTTCATGTGAGTTGCGGGAAATCATTATCGGGCACATGGAATGTAATAAAAAGGGTTTCAATTTCCTACCTACTAAGTTTGTGAGGATGGATGGATGTTAGAGATGCGTGAAAGAGTGAAAAACACTGTTACTGTTTCACGCAAAAACTATTAATATTGTAAAGAGAAAAAAAAATGTTTTTTTGTATGTTACGCTTTCATGCTAAAACGGCGGAACGGAATTAGATAGGAACATCAGGACATAGGATACTTTTTTGTCCCGATATTTAAACGGGATCGACTTATGCAGGTGAAACTGCTAGGCACAGCTAGTTAGAAATATAAAGATAATAATTATAACAATAGTAGGGAAAGTAGGGAGGTATAAGTACCGCTCCAAAATAATAGAACTCAAACGAACCCAAATAGAACCCAAAAGATTTACCGATCTACCTCATTAGGTAGATCGGTAAATCTTTTGGTTTTTTTACTTATTTCGAAAGCAAAAGTCCGTTTTAAGTGTAATTAAGCATTCTTAATTACACTTAAAACGGACTTTTGCTTTCGAAATAAGTCGGTCATTGTGGCAATGCCTAAGTCTAGAAGTCAGTCAGAAGTATTTCGGCTAAAATGGTAATGGTTCAGATGGCGATAGTAACGATTCAGTTACTTCTTACAGTGTTTCGTAACGTCAGCGGTGGGCATCAACCTGATTGGCCATGGCGCCGTGGTAGGCTTCTCCGCAGTCCTGCTACCCCAGCTGCATCAGCCCGACTCCGGCATACACACCAGTAAGGAGGCTGACTCTTGGATTGGTAAGTCAGCTATTTCTTCTCGCTGTACGAACTATTTAAGCATAGTTCACTCATGTCGTATTTAAAATATTAACTAGTTAGCAAGGTGGTAGTGGGGCTGGATGTCGAAGATGGTGTATACATTTAAGTATACGTGGGGAGGCTATTATAACGCACCCTAAGTCGTTGGTGTTATTTTACTTCCGAGACTTTGAGGCTTTCTGATTTCCGACTTCCGACAATGACTACTTCTTGGTTACTTTAAGGTTATCTTGGGGAGGTCTTACTGCTCCTATTCTGTTGGCTGGTTACTTCTTGGTTCTTGGTACCTTGTTTTACATGCATCAGCAAGAACGAATGTGTCACCATCTGCCTAGCCTTTACCCAATCATATTGGGGTCGGCTTCCAGTCTAACCGGACGCAGCTGATGAATACCAGTATTTTACATGGAGCGACTGCCTATCTGACCTCCACAACCCAGTTACCTGGTAATACGATTCAACTTGGTAAGACTAGATGTCAGACTTTCGGGCTTCTGACGACCCGTAAAGACTGCCAAAGATCCAAGAATGACAGCCGGGACCAACGGCTTAACATGCTTTCCGAGACATGTTAAGCCGTTGGTCCCGGCTCGGTATGTAAAGATCACCCATCCACGGACCGACCGCGGCAAGCGTAGCTTAACCTGATCGATCGACCGTGCAGCTATTAGTACTTAGCCACGAGCCCACAAAATAATACCCACAGCATTTAGCCGCTACATATATCATAGGTAGTTAGCGTTATCGACAACTACACGGCATTTTTGTGGTAAAAATTAACCACAAAAATGTGGTATAACAAGAGCAGGACAGGATACTCTAGGTTAATTCCCTGCCTGGTTCTTCTTTCAAAAGCTACACTGTACAAACTGAGTAGTTTGTACTGGTTTCGTTACCCAATTACTTCAGTAGATTATATCCAATAGAATAAGAGGGTTCTTATTCTATTGGATATAATCTACTGAAGTTCTGGCAAATCCTCACAGATGTTTATTGGATGTTTCAGCATCAGTGGTCGGCATAACCCTGCTGATAGGCAGCTTTGTCGCCACTCCGATAATGGGCCACTATGGACGCAAGGTTGCGCATTACACAGTCAGCGTGGCAGCTCTCGTGGGCTGGTTGACTACACTCATGGCTAATAGCGTCGAGGTACAGAACTATTCCTTATAAAGGGTATAGTTAAATAAAACTCCGCTTGGGGTGGGTTTCGATATCTAATGCCGATAAAATAAAACAAACTGTAGCGGTATCTACAACGCCAGATACGAACTACACGTCATACTGACGTCACACAAAATCCTGCATCTCGCAAGCAGAGTTTACCGCGCAACTAGCATATAAACAACAGCCCGACATGAATCATCGGGCAGTTGCCCGCCAGACACAACACCCGTCTGGTCGGAGGATCCTACCTTTTCTATAGGGGACCACCATAAAAAAGACGAAGATGGCGTCCGGTGGCCGTATTGAGGGGATTGCGCTCTGTAAGAACAGCTCCCTCAGTTTGTTTCGAAAACATGTTTTAACCACTCAAAAGCGCAAAGTTACTCACGGCCTCATGAAGGGTTTTTTTACACCCCGCATGTACAGCGACCTCCAAAAGTTGGTTAACATTTTTCCACTTCAGCTTTGACACACCATATTATCATCTAAAATTCTAGTGATTCAAATATTTGAACTGAACGTTTCTATTTACTTATATTCAAATACCTTTGACTTATAATAAAAAATAATCAAGGAGGTAATCCCTTGGAAATACCTGATATTTTATTTTATTTTAAATCATAATGTGACATCACAGCTGAAGTGGAAAAATGTCGACTAACTGTTGAAAGCCACTGTACATTCAATTAGTAATATTGCAACAACCTTATCCGCAACACCTTGCAGTCGAAATAGTGAACATAGTTCGTTTTTATTATTTCTAAAATACCTACCCCCTTACTAATTAAACGTCTGATGAATAGCTACACACCGATTTCTCTCTTTAAGTCGTCAGTAATTTAATTTTCGAAAGAAGAAAACAAAACGTTGTGTAACTATACAGACACTATACAACTTTTATTAGTAAAGGAGGTAGAAGGAAAGATAATTCAAAAACAAATTACTCTTAAGAATACCTTACACGTTTCAGATCATCCTCCTCGGAAGAATCATAGGCGGCTTATCATTTGGCATGATGCTGCCTCTTCGCTCCATCCTCATCGGCGAATACACAAGCCCGAAGAACAGGGGAGCCTTCCTCACCACCATATCCCTCACTCAGGGCTCTGGTATCTTCTTCGTCCACCTCGTCGGATCGCTCCTGAGCTGGCGAAGAACTGTCCTAGTCTGCCTCTTCCTTCCCTTCATCAGCCTCGTCATGACACTATTCACGCCGGAATCCCCAAGCTGGCTGGTTTGCAAAGGAAGATATAATGAATGCAGAGATGTATTTCACTGGTTAAGAGGTGATGAGGAGGAACAAGAGTTAGAAGCCATGATCAGAGCAAGAGTTAACTTTGATCAGACTATGAGAACCCAAGAGAAGTTGGATTTAATGTCGACTGTGCAGAAAAAGGAGTTTTATAAGCCGATAATTCTGATGGTTCACGCGTATGCTATGGGACAGTTGTCAGGAGGAGCCAGCACCGCTGCTTACGCCACAACTATCATCAAACTAATCATGAACCCTGATGTCAATGCTGATGCTTGGATGTTGGGACTCGACAGCCAAAGAATCTTAGTAAATACTTTAGCCATTTATATCATAAACAGATTTAAGAGAAGAACCATGATGTTTGCTTCAGGAGGACTTTGCGTGGCTAGTCATTTGGCTATAGTTGCCTACGTATACTCAAAATACCAGGGTCTATTGAGTTATGAAGCTATATGGATTCCAGGTATACTGCTAAATGTGCATTTCTTCTCAGTTTCTGTGGGTATGGTGCCACTACCAAGCGTGATAGCTGGGGAAGTCTTTCCCCTACAATACAGAAGTATAGCTGGTAGCATAAGCTTGGCATCAGTAGCTGGTACTTTATTCCTGGTCCTCAAAACCTTCCCTGGTCTAATAGAAAGTGTGGGTATCACTGGAACGTACTCAGTGTACGCTGGGTTACTGACTTACTGTCTGGTTGTGATATGGTTTTTGATGCCAGAAACCAGAGGGAGAACATTGCAGGAGATTGAGAATGAGTATAGAGGAGTGGTGGGAGTAGAGGAAGAGAGGCAGTTACTGAAGGCTAATGGGGAAAAGGGAAAGGTGCCGAGTTAGGTTAGGTTAGATTATAGTTTTAAGTAGAAATAACCCCAAGTAGCACAAAAGTGCTTTATAACAGCATTTTCACAGTGCACCGTGAAAGCATTGGCTGCATAAACTTGCTGCATAACAGCGTAGGCAGCGCATCCTCTGCTGATATAATTCTAATTTGGGCACAAATAATTCAGCACATAGCTGTATAAGAATTCCCATTATAAAATAATTGAATTATATCAACATCATATTAGCATTTATGTGTGTAACAATCATCCCAAGAGCTGAAAATTGCTTGATTAACAAGCCACGTGTTACCTATAATACAGCAACAAAGACGAATGTGTACATTTTATATGCTTTTACACAGTTGAAAGTACACTCTGAGCGAAATTATGGAATGAAATAACTTTATTATTTATTTTTCTTTAATATGAACTGTCAATTTGTTAAACATGAAGTGTAAGTATTGTGTGCAAGATCTCAAGTGTCATTTGTGAATACAATAAAATTTAAGGTAAGTAAAACTTCGATTTCTTCCTATTATGTTTGAAATCTTATTGGGGAGGTAACTTTACTGTGAAATATCATACATGTTTAGTTCAAAATTTTCACGCGCCCTCATAATACCACTAAATACTAAAAGAAAGTTAACTTAAATGGACAGTAAACGAAATAAATGTTATGGTTTTTTACAAAGAAATTGATAAAAAGCTGGTTACGTGTAAATAATTTATAAACCAAATCAATTCCAATCGATATCTTCTAAAATAAACCAAAATAAAAAGATAAAATTTTACAATAATTCACAGTCACGTAGTGAAAATGGCGGATGGCAAGTGAACAGTTTTAATCTTAATTTAATGCTGAGGTCTGTACGGGTGTTCGCATGTGGCCTATAATTCAGCAAATAGTAAAATAGTTAAGCACTTGTGAGAAACAAATCAGCCATGGATCGATGTGAATAGTAGTAGTGGTTCACATAATCAGATAACCACCTTTATGGATCCAAGCTTTTAGGGTCCCGCTGTGGTTCTGCTAAAACTATTTTTATTCCCTTTTTAGTAATTAGTAATTACTCGACGTCAAGTACTTATCTAAAATTGTAATTTAAATAGCTACTTATTAATATAATTTAATTAAATAGATAATATAATACATAAACTATTTGTAAATAAATAGTTTTCTCTGTCTATTCAATACGCAACCAAATCTGTTTTTTTATATTTCTATGGACCAAAATAGATACATATTTACCTCTGGCCTAATAAAAATTATGTTCGCATGACGTTTTTATTTGGTGATAATAATAATAACATGCGACACACACAGAATTCAATGCGTTTTGAATCGTATTTTACTTTTATTCGTTACAAGTCAAGGCGCTTTGGCATTCTATGGTAGATTAACTTTAGAGTCGCGAAAAGTGTTAAAAGTGAATGCTATTTTGGTAGGTAGTAGGTAGGTACCTCTGTGTGTGTACCTAAACTTAACGTAACATAAATATTTAAACACAAAAACCTATAGACATAGGCTTTTTTGTTTAAATAATTATGTTACGTTAAAGTTTAGGTATTAATATGTTATAGTTTTTTGTGGCATCATTTTCCACAAAAACTGAATAGGTAGTTTGAATAAAGGCTCGTACACACAGGCGCGACGCGACACGCGACACAAAGGCACCGCAAGTCGCGCAACGAGCGGTGACTTTGTGTCGCGTGTCGCGTCGCGCCTGTGTGTACGAGCCTTAAGTGTTTTTAAGATCCTGCTACTTTTAAGGCTCCTACAAACAGGCGCGACACGCGATATAATCGCGCGCGACACAAAGGCACTGCTCGTTGCGCGACTTGCGGTACCTTTGTGTCGCACGCGATTTGAAGGAGCCCATACCTTTCGTTTCTTGAATAATACCTAAGTACATATGATTTTGTTGTTTTTTTACAGAACATGCCTTACAAAATTGTTCAGACTATAGAGGGAGGTGTTGCCACTCTGCCAGTCGTTCCTGCACTGTGGGAAACTAAGGGAATTCTACGGTGGCCACCGATAAGTACTAAATACCCCATGAAATTATTAAAAGATGAGAACGCAACCAAACGTAAGTCTATGCAAGGTTTGCGAGAATCAACAAAACGAGTCCGTAAATCCAAAAATTTAAGAGGACAAGTAGACAACGAAGCGATCGTGCCTGAAGGTAATAAAGACGGTTATAGTAACCAGCTTGAAGCTAATAATAGCAATAATACGGAGAAGACTAAAACTGATGACGGTAATGCCGGAACGCCTAGAGATGTAGATAATACTGACGCAGATTCAAGAGCTGGGGATGATAACGACGGAGAGCCTAGAGTTTAAGACTATATTAATCCACATCTTAGTTCTTTCCTAATATTTTTGTGTTGACTTGATTTTGTTAAACTGTGTATTTACTTTTTTATTATGTATTTGTCATTGGAGCTTCTCTGCTAAATTATTTTATAGAAGAACGTGTTATGTTTACATACAACTGTACTGAAAAGATGTGGTATTTTTTTCAATTAGTGTGATTTAGGAAATTCGTGTACCTAATAATAATTATAAAAGTTTGTTTGTGTTAAATTATTTATTAGCCCGTACTATTTTGCAAGCTCTATTGAGGCGTTACTTACACGAATTTATCTATGTCAGATATTTTCAGTATTTGCGGAAGATAAAAAAAAATAAGTTTTGTGTCAGGAAGGTAAAACTGCTATGTGTATGATAATTTTTTAATGACGAAAAAAAATAAAAGTTATAACAATCAGTATGCAATTTTGTGTATTATTTTCAAACAGTATGTTCTAGTGGTATGAAGTAGTGGTATTCTTTATGAAGAATACATACAAATTTACATTTTATATCTTTAGGATTTAACACAATCACACTAGTATCGCAATGTTTTAGGCTATTAGATTTATATATTCCAAATCGGGATGATTTTATTGGATAGGCAAACACTTCTTCTTTGTTCTTCAACTGGAAACTTTTTAGGGACAATATCATTTTTTATTTTTGCTAAGTCGTTCAAGGCTGTTTGTCCAATATTTTTTGATATGCCCCATTTTTTTAATTTTTGATTGAAATTCCTGTCTTTTATCATGTTTATCAGAAGCACTCGTGTCTGGAACTGTCTGAATCGTTGGGAAAATCTCGTTCGTCATCATAAATATTACATACGGAACCCGTCTCGTCCAATATTCGTTGCGCGCTTGCTGACTCTTGGCCATAACTAATATTACATTCGGACGAAAAAACACGTTGTTCCATCTAAATCTAGATGCGCTCTTTCTAACCTGTGACCGTAATTTAATCCATGTCTTTCCATACTAACATTACTCCTGAATACGGAGCCTGAATTTTCTAAAACTTGGTTCACTGTTATGTTTTGACTAAGGCTTATTAAATTTGTAGGTTGTTTGTTTTTTCCCGCATTAGATGGAATTCCATTTATAATTTTTAAGTATTCTGCAATAATTTTAAGTCGTATTCCACCAGTTCTTTTTTTTGCTTTCCATATTTTGTAAAATAACTAAAGCCGTCAAGAAACTGACAAAATGACCTGGTATAGAAGTATTAATTTCATGGTTAGGTACCTAATAATTCAATCAGCAGAATAAATGCCTACACAAGTCAAATTATTCAGCCCAAGACAGAATGGCTGACAGGTTTGCTGCTATGTAACTGCATAAAAGTTCACTTTAAGTTCTGTCTTGGCCTAAATAAATGCCGTTATTCGACTGTATAGTAACACCTGACTAATAGGGTAAAAGTTTATCTGTGTGCGGCATAAAGCATTAAATCTTTGTTAAATTACTTCACAAAGTAATTGCTTACCATATAGTAGTTCATATGTTCTCTTTAAAAATGCAACGGTTTTATTGTACACACTTGGGTTTTTATTCAGTGAATTGCATTATTTGTGTTCACAAACATGCGCTCTTGCAGCTGATAGGGTACTGCACTACTAAACGCTGAATAACAGTGACATCTGTGGCGTGTTTGTGGTGTTTAATAGATTTACAGTACAGAAGAAAGCGTTATATTATGTCTCTTTTTTTTCTAAACAGCTATTGCTGCTTGGGTGAACTCTAATAAGTCGGTATAAATGCTTAGATTTACGCTGTGGGCCTTATGTGAAAATTTATAATGCAGTTCTGTGCTACTTGGGACTAGTCCAACTGGTTAAAAAAAAAATGTTTTACATAAATACGTACAGCTTTTTATTCGAATAACTTTGTATCGTATCCTTCGATATGTGTTAGTTAATGGTGGAGATCCTTCGTGAAGAATTTTGTGGTTTGTAATTACCAGCTTGCTTACTTGCTACTCACAGGTAAGTCAATAATCGTCGTATCTAAGTTATCCACAGAAACACTATTGAATCAGTCATTCTATTGTTCACATTGATCTATTAAGCTATAGATAAAAGTCATTTAGGGGGCTGTTGAGAGAAGTACTGATTGTCCTACTTAATCCGTAGCTTTCAGAATGAACGACAATGGTGCCGATTCCCTTGTTCACAAACTAAACTAAATCTAAGTTCAGTGCATTTTTTTCTTTCTATTTCATTATGAAAAGGACAGAAGATAAATTTTAATTTAGTCCTGTCAAATTAATCAACGCCTGACACTACTCCATACAAGTTTAGACGTGATTAAAAACCTGCCTACTAAAATTACGTCAATAGGTTCAGGTCAGGTCAATGTTTGTTGTTTTGTTTATCTGAATTTATCATTTGTCAATCAATGATAATAAACAGGTAGGTACCTACTAGTCTAATCAAGTATAATCTAAGTGCCCCATCACCTGCACCTCTGATGACCTAAAGAATGCTACCAATACCGCAATCAACGTGGCCACCTATAGGCTCAAACTGTATAAAATAAAACGGTCAAGTGCGAGTCGAACTCGCGCACCGAGGGTTCCGTACAAATTTGTATGTATGTAACTACAAATTTACCGTTTTCGGATATTTTCCTTTACTTGTGCTACATGATATTGCTTCTTGATAAATGTCATGATTCTAGATCAACGGGAAGTACCCTATAGGTTTTGATTGCCTTGCGAGTGTCACTCTTTTGATCGCGTTGACTTAGAAGTTTGATTTTTTCACTGCTTTAAGAGATTGCAGCCCTGAGTATTTCATATTAATTTCAACTTCATACTTCCACGCGTTCCTGTGAAAAAGGGTCTTGACAGAAGGACAGACAGACGGACAACGGAGTGATCTTATAAGGGTTTCATTTTTCCTTTTGAGATACGGAACCCTAAAAAAACAACACAAAACAACGAGGAAGAGTACAATCGACACCAAAAGAAGAAGTATCTTTGCACCTTCTGGGCAAAGGAATCTTTTCATATAAGTACCTATAGAAGAAGCAAGCATTAATCACAGAACTTGGTGGCGCTATTTTAAATATAATACCAAAAAATTATGTAATGCTTTACCCATGAACGACTTACATGGATATACTTAATGGATCGCAATAAAGATTTCAGCAATCCTCCGTAATAAAAGTGCAAATAAATTACGCGTTTATAGATCTAGTTATTACCAACTATTTATAATTTACAACATATTATGAAACTCAAACATTTGAGTTTTATTAATCATTGTATTCAGCTGCATCCGGTTAGACTGGAAGCGGACCCCAACATGGGAGAAGGCTAGGCAGATGATGATATGCAGGTACCTACATACAACAGGTTTTTGAAATGTCAAGGTATCGATGTTGGTAGGTTGGTCAAGAAAGTTAAGCCTAGGTGTCCGTCCAAGTTTTCCAATTCCTATGATGGAAAAGAACGGACGAACTGGAGGATTACTGTACCTGATGCGCATATGCTCTTTGAATGCACAGGCGTCACCCAGATTAGGTCAGAAACCCTCGGGACACCCAGATCTTACACAGATGTTCTCAACAGGCCAGGAGACATAAGCAACTTCTGGAGGGAGTTGGGCTGGTTAGAATAACCAGCAGCGGCCACCATGGCTCACGCACAATGGTCCACTTGAAGGACTAAGTGCGGAAACCAAACCCTTAGCATAGAACATAGAACAGTCTTCCAAAATTCTACTAATCATGACTTCTGACGTCATCAGGGCCCACCACCCGAGCGCCGCGTGGGCCACAACGCATCATTGTCGCGATATCTTGCAGATAAACGTGAATAGTATCTCTTGGTTCAACTGCCGCTATTGTAAAAGATATCGCGTGATGATATTAGGCTGGGGCGACAACAGCGGGTTAGTGGTACAAAGTAATACTTGATAAAGAAAAGTGAAAATTGGGGTTGATTTTAACGGATGATTTGAAAGAAAATTGGAGCACTATTCTACACCCCAATTGGGTAAAACACTTTCAATCGTATTCCAAAGGATTTTGAACGACATTGCTAATCCATTGCTTCATTCGTTTGAAAAAATTGTCTGCTAAACAACGTCAATGACGCAATGAATGTTGTGGAATTGTCAAAATGAAAGGCATTTCAATGAGGGTTTTCTGAAATGACGTTCGCTAGGTGGCAGCACTGACATGTCAGGTCCAGACATCTGTCAAAGAGCCTATATTTTCTTTAGTCATGACTGAATGATAAACGAATGAATGATTCGAATGATGAAAGTCATCATATATTTTATATTGGAAGACCTCTTGTCACAGTGGTGCCAACTGGTGTCGTAAATTTTCACGAAAACCCTCATTATTGTATGTGTGTTACGCAACTATCCTGCTAGTCAGTGATGTGTTGATATCATTATTTATAATTTTCGTTTCATATTAATAAAAAAATTCTACTGAAGACTTGGCTGTATGGGCATAGTTCCCTTTGCTTACCAGAAAGGGTGAAGAAAAAAATCTCTGCTTATATTCTACGGTTGGCGGATTATCAATACGAGAGCGCGGGAACCTTGAAACGTACAAGGCGCCAAAATTCATTTATTTTAAAATTAATTTGTTATATATTGTTAGTGCCTTAGAATTAGTTGTAATATAGTAAATAGTTGTATATATTTTTTAACTAGTGTTATAAACAATGGGGGGAAGTGGTAAGAAGAGGAAAAAAGCGGAGCCCCCTGATGGTCTAGCAGTACGGGACATCACGGAGACTTCTTCCGACTCCGACGATTCAGCAGACAACAGCAGGAAGTATCAAGTATTTAAAGTCCCCGGATACTCTAGGAAGTATCCTGAAAATAGCAACAAAACAGAATACTTAGTGTTTTTATCTCATCAGACTGAGCGCCAATTTTCTGATAAAGACAGACTGGCTATTTCGCATGCTATCCGAAAATATTGCGTAACTGGCATATTACATTTAAAGTCTATAAACAAGTACAAAATAGGAATAACATTTGACCTATCCAACAACGCCAATGTATTCTTACAAAATAAAAGACTTCTAGATGAAATGGGCTTAAATGCAACTATACCTGCTGTCGACACCGAAGTGACTGGTGTTCTTACTTCAGTCCCTACGGACTTGTCTAATAAAAGAATATTTGCTTTAATTGGAAGTTCCAGGAATGTTATTCAGGTGAGGCGCTTCATGCGCCGCGTACAAGGTGAGGGTGGCGCGGTCAAGTATGACCCCACTCAAACTGTTGCGGTTACTTTCGCCTCTACCGAGCTACCGGAATATGTTTACCTTGACTCTTGGAGACACGAGGTAAACTGTTACGTTCCTCCTGTGAAGCAGTGTTTGCGTTGTATGAAGTTTGGACACATTGCAAAGTACTGTAAGAATGAAGTTGTATGCTCCATATGTACGGACAAGCATAGTTTTAAAATTTGTGAAGAAGATCCTAAAAACGCTAAATGTGTCAATTGTGGTGGTAACCATGTTTCCATCTCGAACATCTGTCCACAGAAAAAAATGAAAATAGAAGAGAACAAAGTCAAGTCCAGAGCCGCTAAGTATTCCGATTTATTCAATGAACATTCTTTTCCAAAATTAACACAGAAGAATATCGAAACACAGATTATTAATTTGACTAAATCTGACTTTTTTATGAATACTTTAACAAATGCTATAACTAAAATTATATTAAATCAAAAAGATAATCCAATTAATTCAAACTCCATAAAAGAAATTCTGCAACAAACTTTCCGTACCAGTACTTCCACATATAATAATGGATCTTAATATAATGCAGTGGAACGCACAAAGTATTTTAAGTAACAAACTTTTATTAACTCAATTTCTTTATGAGCATAACATACATGTTGCAATTATATCAGAAACCTGGTTAACACCCATCAAACATTTTAACATTAGAGGATACAAAATAGAAAGAAATGATATTGGTAACAAACACAATGGCGTAGCTATTTTAATTCACAATAGTATAGATTACAGAAACATAAATACATATTCTGACAATTCCTTACAAAATATTTGTGTAAGAATTACTGTAAATAATACAGAAATAAGTATTGTAAGTTTTTATTGTCCAACAAATTGCACTCCTTCTTTTAACAAACATAAATTTGAATCTTTAATAAAATCAGTGCCTGAACCGATGATATTTGCTGGTGATTTCAATGCTCATCACACATCATGGGGATGTAATTCTACAAATCCAAGAGGTAGGGATATTTTGGAGATTATTGATGATAATAATTTAGTCTTATTAAATAATGGTGAAGTGACAACAGTCGGTTCCTTGACGTGGCGTCCAAATGCTTTAGATTTGTCCTTGGTGTCCCCATCATTGGCTCTTTCTTGTGATTGGTCTGTACATAATGATCCACTCGGCAGTTACCACCTTCCTGTAATTATTAAAGTTTTTGTAAATAATAGTAGTTTAGCAAACACTAGCAACACACATTTGCCCATATATCCTAACTTTAAATTGGTTGATTGGAAGATGTATGAACAAAATGTAGATTTAGAATTATTTAATTTTCAGGATCAAAACTTTGCTCCATTGGAAACTTATACTGCGTTTTGTAAAATATTGCATTCTGCAATTGATAAATGTCTTCCTTATTATAATACGCCAGTTTCTCTCTATACTGATTCCTTTATGAATAACTCATCTCATAGGAATTCGGTTAAATCCCCTCCTCTCCCTTGGTGGAATAAAAAATGCTCAGAAGCAGTAGAAAAATCTAAGTTGGCCTATATTAATTTTAAAAACAATCCCTCAGATGACACATTTTTACAGTTTAAAAGATTACAAGCCCTCAAAAAACTTACTTTGAAAACAGAAAGATCAAATAGTTGGGTTGAACTTTGCAGCTCCTTTAATCGATGTACGCCTCTGTCGAGAATCTGGAAATACATGCGGAAATTTAATAAAACATTTTCTTGCAACAACAATAATGATGATAGTTGGATTCAAGATTTTCTGCAAAAATATACCCCAGACTATGTAAATAATAAACCAAATTTTCCTCTTGCCAGTGAGGCAAATTCTGTAAATAGTTTCTTAATAAAACCATTTTTAATACAGGAGCTTATGGCTGCTGTCTGTTCTAGAAAAGATAGTGCTTTTGGACTAGATGGTATTCCTTATATTATGTTGAAAAAGCTTAGTGATACAGGTTTGCACACTTTTCTCAAAGTATTAAATAATCTGTGGTTTAACAATGATATACCTCACTCTTGGAAGTCTGACTGTTTGGTACCTATTTTGAAGCTTGATAAAATTCGTTCAGATCCCGATTCCTATCGCCCTATTGCACTTACATCTTGTGTTGGTAAAATTTTTGAACAATTAATAAAACAAAGGTTGGAATTTTACATAGAACAAAACAATATTTTACCTGCTAATCAATTTGGTTTTCGTAGAGGAACATCGGCTCGTGAAAGTATTTGTCAGTTACAGCTTGATATCCAAAATAGTTACATTAATAAGGAATGTTTAGTGTCAGTATTTTTTGATGTTGCTGGAGCTTTTAATAGTGTCAATATTGATGTACTTTGTTCTGAATTGCTTCTTATTGGAATTCCAAATAAAATAGTTCATTGGGTCCGTGAATTCTTGACTGAAAGGAAAGTTTATGTTAAGTATAATAATGGTAAATTATATGGGCCAAGGTTTGCTTCTGTTGGAGTTTGTCAAGGAGGAATACTTTCTCCATTAATATTCATTCTGTATATTCGTCGTTTGAATTTGATTCTAGGTTCTGAGGTCAAAAATCTACAATTTGCTGATGATTTAGTTGTGTATTTGTCTGGGAAAAATTTAACAAATATAACAAATAGTCTAAATAAGGCTTTGGATGGATTATCTACATACTTTTCTTATTTAAATCTAGATATAAATGCACTTAAGTCTAAACTAGTAGTCTTTGGTAAAGCTAGCAACTTCAGTCCTTCTGTGTATTACAATCAAGTTTCTATTCCTATTTTTCATGAAGCTAAGTTTTTAGGTGTCACTTTTACTCATAATTTTTCTTGGAAAAAATATGTTGAATTGGTAAGTTCAAGAGCTAACAGAGTTTTCAATGTGTTGAAATCTTTGTGTAGAACCTCCTGGGGTGCTGATCCAAAAATATTGTTACTTTTGTACAAATCTCTGATCCGTAGTCATTTTGAATATGGTTTTCTCTGTTTTGCTGGTGATAGAAGGATAGTAGATATCTTTGATAAAATACAAAATAAAAGCTTGAGACTTATTACTGGAGCATTTAAAAGCACTCCAATCAATGCAATGCAAGTTGAATGTAAACTTCCTCCATTAAGTATAAGATTCTCTTATTTGAAAGAAAGGTTTTTATTAAAACTGTACAGTAAAAATAATAATCACCTGTTTTCAAATTTGAAACAATCTAGTACACCAACTATTTGTAACTCTCTTTATATACTTCAGGGTTTTTCTCAATATGTAAATTTTCTTGAAACTTTGCAAATTCATAAGTCATCTCTTCTTCCATGTTATCAGGGGGATTTTAACAGCAAATTTCCTGCAATTGACATCATCATTGACCACAGTTTATCCACCAAGGAAGATGTACATAGTAAACTACTTGAGTTTACTGATTATAGATTTATGTATACTGATGGCTCCAAAACTGAGTCTGCAGTCTCATTTGCTATTTACGATGGGCTATTGAATACTGGTACTGGTTATAAAATAAACTCAAACACAAGTATTTTCACAGCCGAGGCTGTTGCAATTCTTGCTGCCTTAAAACACATTAAACATAAAAACAATGGATGTTGTGAATGGATTATAGTCAGTGACAGCATGAGTGTTCTTGAAAATCTTAAAAATAATAGGTTGAATGCTAATACAAACTATTTAATTTCATTAATAAAAGAGTCTTGGCTTCATTTGTCTTCTCATAACATTAAGGTTTTGTTCATGTGGGTCCCTTCACATGTTGGTGTGTTGGGAAACGAAAGGGCTGACTTTTTAGCCAGAACTTTAACAAATTCTGATGATGTCCCTGATTCTAGTAGTTTCCTCAACATATCTGTTCCATGCACAGACATCGTTCCTCTATTGAAAAAAAGGTCCATTGGTATATGGAAAAGGCATTGGAATCACACAGTTCAAATTGAAAATAAAGGTTTATGGTATGCTGTATTTAATGTTCCCATAGGAACCACGCCTTGGTTCTGTAAAATCAATACTTACATAAACAGGAAGTTTTACTCCACAATACTCAGGCTTCGTTTTGGTCATTGTCGTCTAAATTATCACTTGTTTCGTCTGAAAATTGTGCATAGTCCTCTCTGTGATCATTGTAATTTCCAAGTTGAGCAATCTTTAGCTCACATTTTCTTTGATTGCTCATCTTTTGGTATCCAGCGCCTTGTGCTAATGGATGAGCTTATTGAAATATATGGTAGTCCTGATTTGGTACCGCGCTCCATCCAGGCTCTCCTTGTAAATAATTCTACGTATTTACATTTGTTTAATTTCATTAATAATACAGTTGGGCAAATTTAAAAATTCCTTGTGTATGTAAATAGATTTCTGTGTTGTGTATATAATGTCTTTTTACATTGAATTTCGTTCGTAGTACTATTTCGTTTTCTAATGATATGAAACCCAGTCTGTTGGGGTTTAAAAAAAAAAAAGACAAGGACTTGACACATAAGGCTCTTACAAAAATAGCTTATAAATGATTGACTTTTATTTTGGATTTTACCTAAGATTTTGTAGAATAAAGTCTTATACATGGATTATAGTGAAATAAATATGTTATAACACTAATGACTTAACACGGATTTACTTTACTTAGGAAAAATAAGAAACCGATGACTTAATTTGGATTTACTTACTTAAAGATTAATATCAAACTGATGAATTTACCTGAATTTATTTAAAAATATATGAACTAACTGATGACTAGGCAGCATGGTCCCTGACCTTAGCCTGTTCCACAAGGAACAAAAGTAAAAAAAAAAAAAAAAAATCTACGGTTGGCGCCATTGCTTTGTTGAGTTTATTGTGTTTTTATTATTTCATTAAATTGCTTCATTTTTTCGCAACTGTATTAAAAATAGTCGTTCAGTACACGTGCGAAACCGTCATTGCAACTTGTTCCGACTGTCAACCCTCGCCTTCGGCTGCGCCTCGGCTCGGGTGGACATTTGTCGGAACTCTTTGCAATGACAACCTTTCCGCACTTGTAATGAAATATACTATTTCCACAGGAATGGTTTCCTTTCCTTTTTAACATAACGTACAGTCGAAGAAGCCATTTGGTCAAAGAGTAGTCTTTGTATTTGGTATACTGGCAAAAACATTCATCTTTCCACTACACTGGCAATATTCATTTTTATAATGTGCGTATTATTTTTTTAAGCTTATGGTATATATTATACGGTATACTTAGGAGAGAATGTAGACAACTCAGCACACTCACAGCATTGTTTAAAAGTAGTTGCAAGTAAACTGCCTGTAAAGGTACCTACAAAATGGAAATGTCTCGTTCGTTTGTACGAGTAAATTGTATACATCTAATTACTGTGACAGTGTACAATATCATATATTTTTTACAGACATAATTTTGATAACCACATAAAGATATACCACACCAATAAATAAGATTACAGAATAAACGACGAGATAAACGCTATACGACTTTTATTCCATAATAAAGAAAACGTCAATTTGCACTCAGACCCGGTCTAACCAACACCAAGAAGGTGCTTAGAGCAAGACAGTACTCGTCATCATTACATCTTCTTGTCTTTGTCTCATGCTACTTGGAGTCGGCGCAGCACATCTCGCAAAATTTTGTTTCAGTGCAATTAGTGGAAGTGCTCAGGTGCGGTTCGTCCAACTGCGGTTTGAAATCAGTGCTCTGAGTGGAATACCTCTTTTTCTTCCATTGTCTCCTTTAAGCCGTCACTCTATCACTCTCTCCTATTTATTTCATAACATTCCTCACACAATCCATTCATCTTTTCTTTGGTCTTAGGTATAACTAGATACCTAACTCTAAAATTATTAAGACTATTACAATGACTAATGAATTAAACTCTTGGCACGCGTGCAAATATTAGCAACACGCAATTCATGGCATAAGACTCAATATCATAATTAGTATTAATATCTCGATTGGGTGACACGCTATCCATCGATTATAAAATCTTATTTATCATAATCTAAAATGATATGTTACAAATTGACCGTTTGTCAGTGGGCAAGTGATATTGCAACAGTGCGGATCTGCCCTTAGATACCGATATTTCCATACTTACCGATAATCCTTTGAGTGCAGTTAAAATGATAAACATACTTTATTTTATATTTTATTGTCATTGTAATAAACATGGAACTGGTAAATCAGATAAAACGGGGCTTTCGTTCTAATTGAATTTTTTTAAATAAATTCTCATAAAAATGTGCTGATATTTTATTGTGATACTATTTTTAAAGTTAAATTAGTTATTTTTTAAGATAGCTAAAGTTTTTAATTTAAATGAGACTGTGTGGAACGTGATCTTTGACGATGGGGAAGGAAAGACTTTCACCGTTTTGGAGACAAGTGAGTACATCATTATTTTGTTCGTTTTATATAAAGTGAAATATAAAAAATCGTCCTAAGATAAATAGAAACATTTTGAATTGTATTTCCCCAGCAAGAAAGGAAATCTCACAAAAGATAGAAAAAAAACAATATCAAAACGAAACAACAAAAAAAACTATCAGCAAAAAAAACTACCTATTTCAAAAGTCTCTCTAGTTCTCATTAAAGTTGTAAAAATGCCACATAAGGTAAATTGTCAAAACGTTTCCCTACTTATGTGTTTATGGCGATCGGTCCCGCTGCCAACTTGCTGATTGGAAAATATTTACCGCAGAATCAGCTATGCTCGTGCTGGTACAAGAGACAGAAAGAAAATACATTTATTTAGTACAGACTAAAAGGCATACAACATAATCTGCAAATTACTAAAAATAAAATTCAAAGTGTAGGTAGCTATTCCGTTGCCTCACGGCTGCGCCAAAGAAGAAGAACAAGACCATTTTAAACCAATTTTTTAATGCCCACGTTATGTCAAACAAGCTTTACGTTCGCCTTCACTCATAGCAGACACTAACAGAGCTCTCTTCCCAGTGTTTCGTGACGGCAGCAGTGGGCAGCAACATCATCGGGCACGGCTGCGTGATCGGCTACCCTGCGATCTTGCTGCCGCAGCTACTGGTGCCGAAGTCTGAGATACCGATGAGCAACACTGCGGCATCATGGCTAGGTAAGGCCTTGACCAAAAGTTTAATATCAACTACATACATAAGGTATCAGTACTATGTTGAATATCTTCGGTAGGTTCGAACCAAGACAAGCGCTTCACTTTGAGTAAATTATCTCTTCAGCACTGCTCTAAAACGGTGAAGGAAAATATCGTGAGAACTAAAAATTCGAAGGCATGTGACATCTGCCAACCCGCACTGGGCCCGCGTGGTGGATTACGGCCCACTCCCTCTCACCGAAAGGAGGCCTGTGTCCCAGCTGTGGGAACATTATAGGCTGATAGTGCTACTCTTAACTCGCTAAGAAACAAAATACAGCCTTCGAACCGCGTGACGCGTAACCGGGAATAAGCTGCTGTGATTATGCCGCTACCCAGTGTTAAAGAAACGGTACTACTGACTTCCTTTACGCTTTTCTCTGATAGGTACGTGGTACAACATAAGTAAAATAATCGTCATCGCTTTCCAATATTTTCTTGTATAAACATGTTGGATGGAGTTCCAGTTTTATCAGTCTTCCTTATTTGTGTTCTAATGGAAACCTGAACCAACTAAACGACGTCTCCAAACCTTTTACACACATACCATACCTGAAATCACCTCTCTAGTCTCCACTCTGGAACTCGTACTTCGAGCCCCAAGATACAGACTAACTGTCTAGTTTGGGGCTCACTAGTTAATACTATATTGTAACCTAGCTGTAGGTAATATTTTAAGCTACTCATGTCGTCTTAACTTACTGTTAACACCTGCTTACTGTATTACCTGGACAATAAATATTTTTCTATTTCTATTTTGGTTATGTGGGTCTATTCAAACGACTCATAATCGCCATTTCATTTACAGCATCAGTATTAGGCGTGACCCAGTTACTAGGCAGCTTCATCACGCCATCTATCATGGACCGGTTTGGCAGAAGGATTGCTCATCTGGCCGTCACCATGCCTGTCCTCATCGGTTGGTTCATAACTATGATGGCTACCAGTTATGAGGTAAGCACAAAGACAAATACTGATAAAAAAAATATCCGTTACTTCTTAATTCTAAATCCAAAAGTTGAACTTCAGAAACCTTTAAAATTCAAATCTTTTTTCCAGCCCCTACTTATCGGGAGAATTCTCCAAGGCCTCTCTATTGGCATGCTCTCGCCTCTACGTTCCATCCTGATCGGAGAGTACACCAGTCCCAGAAACAGAGGAGCCTTCCTCACGACCGTCTCCTTGACACAGGCCTTCGGTATACTATTAGTCCACGTGCTGGGATCCCTCCTCAGTTGGCAGAAGACCGCATTAATCTCCATGTTCTTCTCATTCTTCAGTCTCGTCATGACGTTATACTCACCTGAGTCACCCAGCTGGCTAGTCTCTCGAGGGAAATACGAAGAGTGCCGAGAAGTCTTCCACTGGCTGCGAGGAGAAGAAGAAGACAATGAATTAGAGGAAATGATCCACGCACGAATGGTATTCGAAAAAGCAAAACAAGAACAGAAGCTTGGCAAGAGACCCAACCGTGTGAAGAACGCAATGGCGGCGATGCAGAAACCAGAGTTCTACAAACCAATCATTATAATGATCCACGCATATGTCATGGTGCAGTTCGCTGGAGGTACCACAATGGCGGCTTACTCTACCACCATCATTACTTTAATCATGGGTCCTAACGTCAACCCACACTTCTGGATGATCTTCTTAGACACGCAGAGATTTATCTCCAATACTGTAGCAGTTTTCCTAATTAACAAGATAAAGAGACGAACCATGATGTTCCTAACAGGTGGACTGTGCGTCATCAGCCAGTTGGCTATAGCGTCTTACACTTATTTGAAGAAAGAGGGCTTGCTGACTTACGATGCTGTGTGGATCCCAGCACTGCTCATCAATCTGCAGTTCTTCACAGTGGCTACAGGCATGCTGCCGCTACCAAACGTGATTGGTGGAGAGGTGTTCCCTCTAGAATATAGAAGCATCGGAGGAAGCATTAGTTTAGCAACAATGTCAGCTTCATTCTTCTTAGTTCTAAAAACTTTCTTAGGATTAGTTGAGAGTGTGGGCATATACGGTACGTACTGCATCTACGCGAGTCTTCTCACATACTGTTTACTGGTGATCTCAGTTCTACTGCCGGAGACGAAAGGTAAGACCCTGCAGGAAATCGAGGATGAGTTCAGAGGCAGGCCGTTGGCTGCTCAAGAGATTGAAGAGCGGATGGTGTTCCAATCCTGTCCTGTCCTTACTTATAAGAGGAAACTGTCAGCGCGAAGACTCAGCACTCCTATATTACATTAGGTGAACTATCAAGATAATCGTCAATAATTGTTTTACGCTTTCGGGAAGATTTGAAGTGATAAGTATTATGTACTTAGACAAGTTATCTGCAAAGAGTACAATTTTTATTGTTACGATAAGTTTTATGTAAGAGCACGCTGTTGTGTGTTGTCCAATGTGTTCATAATTATAAGATTAATTAGAGAAATTTCTTGATTTTTAATTTGATAAACCCCCCTGTCAACAGACGTTGTTGATCAATTTATCGTCCAAGAGTCCAAGAAAGCAATCAATTGTATTTGGGTATCTAATCATGCTGATCATGATATATAGGAAAAAAAATATATTTCTTTAATCATTATCACCTACACATAGTATAATGCAGTCAAGCTTAAGTGGGAATGGGCCGGACACGTTTGCCGCATGTCGAACGGATCATGGGCCAAAACTACCACCACGTTAGTCCCAGAAACGTCCGGCGACATTGAGGCAGACCCAAGAGAAGATGGCGAGATGAGCTTGATGCCCACAGACAGGATTGGTCCACACTAGCTCAAGACAGAGAGGAGTGGAAAGAAAAAAGGGACGCCTGTGCCCTGCAGTGTGAGAACACAGCCAAAAATCGATAAATAAATAATACCAGTCTTTTACAGTGTCATACATCCATACACTTTAAAATAATGATACCTCTCGATACCGACCTACGATTTTTGAAAGCTATTTTAAATTAGCGTTTTTTTGAACGGCTTTCCTAATCAATCCGTCTGTCACCTAGCAATCCTTTATTACAGCCGTTACTTTGGATTTATCGGGATTATGAACACGCGATGCCTGGGCTAGGTGGAGCGAAGATCTTTGCGGGTTGGCTATGGTAGCGGCTGGATTGAGAGTTGCCGAGAATAGAGATAAAATTGTGTGTCGTGGGTTCGAACCCAAGCAGACACTTTACTTTGTGTAAATTATTTCATCAGCGCTGCTCTCAAAACGGTGAAGGAAAACTTCGTGAGGAAACCGGCATGGCCTAAAAACTAAAATTCTAAGACATATGACATCTATCAACCATCACTGAGCGAGCCCGCGTGATGGAATATGGCGTAATCCACTAACGGCGCACTCCCTCTCACCGAGAGGAGGCCTGTCCCAGTAGTGGGAACATTGCCTATAGGATAGGGTGATTATGTGCTACGATACGGCCTCAACAGTGTACAGATACAGGCCAGTGATGATGATGCTGAGGTCGCAAAAAGTAAGTAATTCGTTAGCTGGGTGGTATTCGTATCCACGAACGCGGATATTGTTAACCAGTGGCCAATTAACACCTCTTGTTAATTACGATAAAATGAACGTGTGTTCAGAACTTAAGTTTAAGTGGGAAAATAACAAGAATATAAGCTGCAAGGTAGAGGCACTTTTGATTAAACATGCACTACAGTATCTGACAAAAATAGTAGGTACAGAGGGCTGATATATCAGGATGGCTGGCAGACATTACTTAATTTTTTTTTTTAGTCTGCGCTGTCCCACTCCTGAGCAAAGGCCTCCCTCCACTCCTTCCATCTGTCGCGTGTCCGCGCGTCCTGCTTCCAGTTTTGATGGAACCTATCCAGCCCGTCCCGCCATCTCCTACGTGGTCTGCCGCGACCCCGCCATGCCGCATTACTTAATAAAAAAGAATTCTTAATAACAATTAGAGTACATTTTTATGTACCTAGCCACTTTTGGGACTTTTTTAACGTAATGGTTTTTTATTCTTGACTAGACGACAGAACCAACCGCGATTCGCAGTCGCAATGCACCACCTGCCCGCGCTGTTAGGTACCTACTTTGTTTTCGCTAAGCGTTCTTTCTGACTTTTTTTCTTTTAGCTCGGCTCCTAAGGTTCCTAGTGTGATGATAAATAGCTTAATCAAAACCTTCCTCAAGAATTGGACTATCAAATTTAAAAGAATTTTTCATATCCGACTCCGGTCCAGAGGTTAATAAAAAAACAAACAAACTCTTACAATTAGTCTTCAGAACATTTTACTTTCATTTGGACCAGTGGTGGCCCAGTGGGGAAGGAAAACATCGCGAAGAAACCGGGACGTCTTAGAACAAAAAAAAAAACGAAGACATGTAATTTAATTAGGTCCTATAATATCTCTGAAGTTCTGACTAAACTATACTTAACCGGTAGAGATGGACCGACTAGTCGCCGACTAGTCGGGAAAGCCGACTATTCGGCATCGTTTGTAGTCTGCGACTACAAAATATGCCGATTATAATCGGCGCATAAAAAATTAAATAAAACGAATCATTTGTACTTGTTTTATAATTTCTAATCATTTATTAGAGTAGGTAACTAAAGTTACAGTCTTTACAAGTCAGTGATTAAGCTAACTTAATATCATTAATCAACGAAATAAATAAAAAATAAATTCGTCGGCAATTTGAAAACCGATTAGTCGGCTAGTCAGTTGGTCGGCAAATACTACATAATAGTCGGCCCATCACTATTAATCGGTAAGCTCCGCGCTTACCTACCTATGTAGTATGATACATTATACAATAGAAAATCAATTGTGTCTTATTAGCGGAGCTTGAGAGGTCATTACTTGTTAGATGGTTTCACTCAGATACTGCAATCAGTAGGGTTTGAATTCGAATTAACGGTAATCTCAGTCACAATCCAGACATCAAAACCGTAGAGCCGTTGCCGTTTTCTTCAGAATTTGTTTCTTATCTATATCCGTAGGTAGCTTTATGTTTTCAATATTTACACACGATGATTACCTACTTGTTTGGCAAATCATCAAAGTCAACAACATAAAGGAGAGCAATAATCTTATCGATGATAACAGTTATAGTATCAGATAAGCGATTTACAATCGATTGACACCCATAAGTGTGTACTTTACTTGTTTTGCGGACTAAAATAGATCGTAATACGTTCCAGAAAAAAATAAAACCTACATACCGAAGGAAAACTTCAATAGGTAACTATTTACCACTGACCACTATCATACAATTCTGCTTATAAAGTCTATCGAATCACATACAACTTAACATGCGTAAAAGATAACAATATAGCGGCAACAGGGGTTTTTCCCAGTGTTCAGATTGATGGTCAGACTAGTCTTTCCAACGGGATTTTTTTTTCCAAATTTCAACTGTCTAGCTAGCACGGTTCCTGGTGACAGACAGAATACAGGTCAGTGCCAACCATCAACAACCATCAACCCATTGAAGTTTTTCCTTCGGCATGTAGGTTTTTGTAACTATCGCAGATGTTGTTGGCTTTTGTAATACGTTTTAAATGCAACCTCTTCGCACTTCGGAGAGCACATTTACCCCTCGTTCTTAATCTTCATGCAATTATCAAGGCAGTCTTAACATAACCATAGTCTTAGGGATCAGAAGCTTAATTAGTTTTTTTTAAAAGAAAACACGACACGGCCTACAACTATTTATTTAAATTACAAAGACCGTTACAAGAAAATAATTCAATACGATCACTAGTACGCGTCCGTCCCATCCGAGCTCCTCAGCAAAAGTGATAGAGGCGAGTGAGCACACGGCTCATGGTGTGTTAACCCCTCCACTGACAGCGTCATCGCAGCGACGTGATGTCCCCGCCCTTTCTGCTGTCAAAACCTCTAACAATAGCTTAACCAGCCTATGACGTTCCCACTGCTGAGACACAAGCTTCGTCTCTGTGGGAGAGAGTGCGCCATAAACCACCACGCAAGATCAATGCTGGTTGGTGGAAACCAGTTTTCGAATTTTTGGATCTAGGACAAGCCGATGCGAGCATTGGAGTTGAACTAAATTACACAAAGTAAAGTAGCTGTCTGGGTTCGATCCCACGACCCACGACACTTAGGTCAGGTTCGTTATCAATTGGCCTGCACCACTGTGAACCACAGTATCGCCTACTTTAATTTCTGTCAATCGCCTGTATGTTTCTGAAAGGCGGTATAAGGACTGGAAGAGTCACGATAATGGCTTAATCATCCTTAGTAATATTTTTATTCATACTTATCAAGTAGGTATGTACCTAATCTAGGTCGTTCTGAAACAGTTCTCCGACATCCGCTTCTCCGATGAACGGTTCGCCGACAAAACGATTCACTTTTCAATGTTTCTCTGATAGAATTTTTCAACGACGAACGGTTTTCGGTCAGAACGATTTACTTTTTAGAATTTCATCGATAGAACCTTTTACCAGCGAACGATTCACCGAAGCTAGGTATTTAACAAGTTAGAAGTAATTAAAAACTTGCCTACTAAAATTACGTCAATAAAGTTACGTCCAGGGGCGGATCTTGAATTTGGGGGTTCTGGGCTAATACTGCTTACCCTACCTAATTACTCAACCAATTGCCATTTTATAATGATCGGATTTTTTTTAATTCTAGATAATTTTTATTATTGACATATCGTCTATTGTTTTCAGTTCGGTTGGGGGCCCTCTGTATCCACGGGGCCCTGGGCTGCAGCCCAAAAAGCTTTTAAGTAGATCCGCCCCTGGTTACGTCAGGCAAATATAGTGGAGTATATTGTGGTGGAAGGTACAACAATGGTTAGTGCAGCATCATAAACGTATTAGCGGACTAATATGCTAATTAATAAAATTCATGATAGCATTACAAAGATCGATTAGTTACTTACATTTTAAACCCTAAAAATTAGCATCAGCTTGTCAACTTATGATTTTTCTAAGAAGTGTTAATCAAAAGCAGCACGCTTGCCGAGTGCGAGTTGGCGATTTTCTGGATATGAGCAGTACCGCGGCCAACAACGTATAAAAGAATTTCACACTAAAATTCTTACGATATAATGTGTACCTAAAGGGAACGAGACTCCTGCGCAGTCTATGTATAGAACTTAACATGCGTAATCTGCAATCCTATAGGATGGCAGGGACATTTCAGCACATTAATAGACCCCCCAGCGTAGAAATTTTTCGCCGATTATAAAAAAATAATCTGCTGCTTCATAGAAAAGTGCAATAGGTACCGGTACCGGTCAAAATACGATGGCGACACTGAAAGTTTTTAGAACTGGCCACTTGTAAACGATATAATAAAAAAACAAGTTCTAATTTTGAAAATGGTACTCTGCCAATAATATTAGGTCCTTACATATGAAATTAGCGTTTTGTCGTACTGACCACTTTGATCTGAAATATCTCCTCTTTGGTTAAGAATTACAAATTCAAATTTATACATTCATTTAGCTGGTACATTTGAGTTTTGAAAACAGTCATTCATTTGTTTTTTCCTCATTATTTTTTTCTTTGGCGTCGCTTATTACCGCACAATGGAAAACATGAAATATCGGTAGGTATATTTACGAGTACGAGTTCTACCGTGGCACCAGTGCTGCAAAAACAGCTCGAAGGATTAATGATGTGTACGGCGCTGGTGTCGCAAAAGAAAGCACGGTACGTTTTTGGTTTCAACGTTTTCGTTCTGGAAATTTCGACCTTCAGAACCAACCCCGTGGACGGCCGGAGACCAAAGTGGAAAATGAAGAATTTAAGGCTATTGTGGAAGCGGATCCATCACATAGCACTTCAGAGATAGCTGCAGGCTTCGGGGTAAGTGATAAAACTGTATTAATCCACTTGAAGCAAATCGGGAAAATAAAAAAACCTGAACGATGGGTACCTCATGAATTGAGTGAATCGAACTTGCAAACACGTGTCGACTGTTGTGTTACTTTGCTCAACCGACACAATAATGAAGGGATTTTAAATCGAATCATTACTTGTGATGAAAAGTGGATATGGTACGATAATCGGAAGCGCTCGTCGCAATGGCTGAACCCTGGAGAACCAGCCAAATCCTGCCCTAAACGAAAATTGACTCAGAAAAAGTTACTTGTGAGTGTTTGGTGGACTAGCGCCGGTGTCGTTCACTAGATACAGCTTTCTAAAATCTGGCTAAACGATTACGGCAGATATCTATTGTCAGCAACTGTAAACCATGAAGGAAGAACTAGCTGCTAAACAACCGAGATTGGTCAATCGTTCTAGGCCACTGCTGCTTCACGACAACGCAAGACCACGCACTGGACTTCAAACAACCACTAAGTTAGATGAGCTACAATTGGAATGTCTGCGACAACCACCGTACTCCCCGGACCTTGCTCAAACAGATTACCATTTTTTCCGGAACTTGGACAACCGCTTACAAGGAAAAAGATTCAACTCCGATGCGGCAGTCCAAACCGCCTTCAAAGAGTTCATTGATTCTCGCCCCCATGGTTTTTTTAGTAAAGGGATCAATGAACTACCTATGAGATGGCAAAAGTGCATAGATAACAACGGTGCATACTTTGATTAGTTAAATATATTTTACAAAAAAAAAAAATGTTTTATATTTCTCCCGTACAAAACGCCAATTTCATATTTAAGGATATTATGTATGTATTTCATTTGTCATTTGTTTACGATTTGGCGGCAAATTAAAAATTGTCTGTGTCACTCAGCATGAATTTAATGGTACGTTTACACGCTTGCCAAGCGTTGGCAAGCCTCGACAATCGCAAGCATGTAAAAAGGCGTTTGGCTTGACTTGCGTGAGCTTGTGGGTGCTTGATTCCGATCCAGTCGAGTGTCGGTTTTTTTACGCAGATCAAAGGGCGTTTGCGGCAAGCGCTTACGACGTATTTACACGTGGGTCGGCGTTTAGTAGCCATTGTGATCTCGCGGCGAGTAGGTACACGCTTCCTTGATTGTAGGTACCTACAAAAAATGAGTTGCTGGTCGAATGAGGAGTCTTTCGTTTTTGGAACATTACCAGATGGAATCCTGCATCTGGAATCCGAAAGATGCAAATCATAAAGATAAGAAGAAACAAGCAGATGCATGGATTCGTCTTGCTGAAATTACTGGAAGGCCAGTAAAGGAAATAAAAAATAAAAAAAGAGATATTGACGACTACTTTTCGCAAGCATTTGAAAAAAAAACGGGAATCAATGCGTTCTGGCGCAGGTAGGTATGTTCCTACGATACATTTATAATTATTTTAATAGTCTGCCTAAGAGCGTTGGTTAGTTTCTCGATTATTCTGCAACTATTTCGCTCTAATTTCCGATTATTTTATTTTAGGTGCCGAAGAAATATACAATCCAACTTGGTATGCTTATGAAACCATGGAGTAATTTTTACTACCAGTATATACTTGCAATGACGGGATAAACACCGAAACTGTAAGTAAATAAAATCATTTCTTCTAAATAAAAAACACCGTTGGTTATTATATAGGGTGACTTTAAATTAGTGTACGTCCTCTCGGCACGTGATAGTACTAATGATAACAAACAACTTTCCCAAAGAAAGCTATGGTCTAAACTCATTCCTTTCAGTTTTATCTATACCTACTATTATTATAAAGCTGAAGAGTTTGTTTGTTTGTTTAAACGCGCTAATCTCCGAAACTACTGGTTCGAATTGAACAAACGTCACGTCTGCGCGGCGTCGACGCTGCGCAGACGCGACGTTGACGTTGCGTCGTCGCGTGGCAAGAATTAACGTCTGCTGAACGCGACGTTAACGTCGCGCACATAATACTATTTGAGGCGTACAATCAGAAACATAATGGATTCCGACGAGGAAGCATTACTGTTGGCTTTACTACTTCGACGAGAATTACGTAAAAGAAAAAGAAAATCTCATCGTCAATTTTGGGAAAACCCTTTATGGTCTAATCGATCACAAGAAAGTGAATATTTCGCACTGTACTCTAATAATTTAGCCACTGTACTCTAATAACGTAGCCCCCGCCCGTACAGACTGACAGAGCAGGACGGCGTGATTGTACCTGTTGCCAACAACGCGACGTTGACGTCGCGTTCAGCGGACGTTAATGCTTGTTACGCGACGACGCGACGTCAACGTCGCGTCTGCGCAACGTTGACGCTGCGCAGACGTTCGAGAGACGCCGACGCTCGTAAAACGCCAGTGGGATAGCGGCCTCAGTGGTTCCATCGGATGCAGCGGTGTAAATGGACACTGTCGTAACCAATTCAAGCCCATGCACTTCCGGACGCCGCTGCGTATGCCTTCCCTCTCGCTTTAATGACTATGCACTAGAGGCATAAGAGAGACGGCGATATGGCAATTGCGACGCTCACGCCGCACGCGCCTCCGACGCAGTTTAGTTGACGGATAGCCACGCCCGTTTATATGTATATGTTCTGTGGCCACGCCGGTAATCGGACACGTCACGGACAGCCGCGCGCGCCCGAGCTCTGACCGGCACGCGTTTTCTTATATCGGTTTCTTTATCTGTTTTACCGTTATATACGACATTTAACAAGTGTTTGATTGCAAAATCCACTTCTATCCAGTATGGGCACTATTTTGAAAAGATATACATAATAAAACTAATAACTTACTAGTTTGTTCAGTTTATTATTTTCTAAGAACTTTCAGTGTTTGTTTTTTTTAATAACCGACGAAATATTTCAGCGCACGAAGGTTCAGAATCATGTAGGTACTGAATACATGGTGCGCGTCTTTGTCCTTGTGTGGGTATATACTATATGTACCTATTATACATTATGTTACTGCAACTTCCATTAGGTAATGGTGTGATAAAATTCATGTAGTAGACATATGAAATCAAAACAAAATATTTTCCATAATTTTGTATATTTATTTGGTACACAATGTCGATCTGTCCAACGATACGGGCTGGCATCCATTCATTTACATTTAAACAATTTAATTTTACACTAGAATACTATCAGGTTTAGTATGAGCTTCCAGTAGGTATTGTTGGACAAACGTAGACTTTCTCTTAACTAAATATATCTGTACAATAATGGTTGCGCAGGCGTCGATGGTTTAGTCGAATAGGAGGGTAGTTTTAAAATAATTTAGTAAACTATAAAAACAGCATTTTAGTCATACTTGATTGTGTTAGCTTGGCCCTAGGTATTAGTAATTGTCAGTAATTGTGATATTACTTTCTAAGGATTGCTTTGATGCCAAATTAAATCATCAAATTTGTTCTACCATCTGCCTAGCCTTTTCCCAACTATGTTGGGGTCGGCTTCCAGTCTAACCGGACGCAGTTGAATACTAGTATTTTACATAGAGCGACTGCCTATCTGACCTTCAAACCCAGTTACTGGGTAATATGATAACCCTTGGTAAGACTGGTTGTCAGACTTTCGGGTTCTGACGGCCCGTAACGCCTGTCAAAGATCCACGAATGACAGCCGGGACCAACAGCTTAACGTGCTTTCCGAGGCACGGAGGGGGCTTGGTATGTAAAGATGGTCACCCATCCACGGAGCAACCGCGGCAAGCCTGAAACCTGATCGATCGACCCATGCGACTGTTATTGCTTAGCCACAAAAGCCCCTTCAAAATTGTTCCACATCCATACTAATATTATAAATTCGAAAGTAACTCTGTCTGTATGTTACACCATTTCACGCCTAAACCACTGAACGGATTTCGATAAAATTTGGCAGAGAGATAGATTGCATCCCGGGGAAGGACACAGGATAGCATTTATCCCGATATTCCCACGGAATCGACACTTATGCGGGTGAAACCGCGGGGCGCTGCTAGTATTGCATAATTTGAAAATGAACATTCATAAACTCTTTACGTCAATCACAATCATATTACAAATTCTATAAAACAACAATTAAATAAGTAATTAATGAGCAATGCATTTCAATCTAGCAGCATTGCACAGTCATAATATTCAAATTAAACGTTACTATTGAACAAACCCCGCTATTCACAAAACCGTCGCCTGCGCAGATATCGGGCATACATTATATTAACATAACACATCAGATCGAACGAAGGCTGGCAGAGATCAACAATGCGGTCAACTTTTTCTTACAGCCATTCTATTGGTGCATTTGGTTTCACTAGTTTTTGTATGTGGTTGAGACTAAACATTGCATGGAAAAAATATGGTCTTAATTTGTCTTGTCCCTCAATTTATTTTTCTAGTATAGATATTCGGGGTAACGACAATAGCGTTCGCCACTGGATTCTGAATAGGTACAGTCAACAAAAGAGATAAGTATGCAGGATCATCGGATATAGTTGAAGTTTAGTAAGAAACCGATGGATGTTCCCGAATAAAATTTTATTTTATTAATAGAAAACAAACAGCTCATTTATCAAATTAAATTTCAATCGACAACATCCATCGGATTCTTATTAAACTTCAACTATATCCGACGATCCTGCATACTTATCTCTTTTGTTGGCTGTACAGTAAGCATTAAATTTTTTTCATGAACTAGGAGGTACTTTACATTTGAAAGAGCGAGGAACTACTGCAAATATAATTTTTAATAAAAAAATAAATAAAATATATATTTTTTTAAATCAATTGTTATAGTCAAACCAACCGCACCTCGACAATTAAAACTAGCAACAATCCAAACAGTTATTTGTAACGGTTGAGACTTAGCGCTAAATGGCTGGCGGCGACAGCCGTCTTGTAACAAACATAAATTTTGTCTACTAAGCGATAGAGTTCATATTGGCTTACAATTTGTCATACTCATATAGCAGCATGGTCACATGTCACAACTCTGCATTTTATTATTTAGAAAATACTACATTTAGTAAATAAAAGATATAATTTACAGAAGTCATCAAATTATTTAATTTATATAATTAATGTTACAGATATCGAAATATGATTTTTGCTTTATATTACATCTTAACATAATGAAATGAAGATGAATCAATGAGAATAAATTATATTAAGTATTTTTTCCTATAAATCAATAAATAACATTAGCTCTCAATTAATTTTAAACTACTATAATATTTGAACGAGTAAAGCATGCAATGCAGAGTTGTGTTTGTCTACCAGTACATTAAGCACAGTTAATAATGTATTGTTTCTAGTAAAATTATAGCAGGTGTTTCCTACATAAATCAACATTATAAATACCTTACCAGAAAGGAATTTTAGGGGTCTAATGACCGCTCATTTTTTGTGTAGTTTTGGTCAAAGGAATCTAAAACCTCAACAGATGTCAAACCCAAGGTTTCACGTCTCTGATCAGTATATCTTAACTGATTAAGTAGCTGAAATAGGAACAGCCAATCACTTAAGTTATGCACAATATGTTGAAAACAGATTGTGTTAGATAGGCTAATTTATTGATCGCGTTTATTTTATATTTTTTAAATATTTAAATCTTGTCACAATTTTGTATTGTTTGGTATCACTTTCAAAAGGCAAGAGGGCATAAGCTTTATTTATATTTATTAGAGAATTTTTGTTTTAAATATTTTAGGTAATTATTTTATATTTTTTGTGACCAAATAAATGTATATGGTATATCTTTGTGCAATTAAATTATAGCCATCAAATATTTATCTAAGACAGATGTATGTAAAAAAATAGAAGAATATAGAGCTAAGTATAATAATTTAGTTAAATACAAGAAAATTGTATCTCGAGCGCCATATTTAATTTAAAATGCTGCTTTACAACTACAATATTTTATGGCCAGGCATGTTTTTAACGTTATGGGAAGTCGTTTAGAATATTTATTTAAACTTTCGAAGGAAAGTAATCGTGATTATAACCGGTTCATACAGTCCCGAGTAAATGGAACAGAAAAAAGAATATCTGGTAAGGTATTAGCTTTATTTAATCGTCTTATAATAAACTATTATATAATAATATTGATTCACAAAAGAAAGGCCAGTGCATAAATATTCTCCATAGAAACATATTAGAACAGATACCAACTCAGTCAAAAATACTTAAAATACTTCAAAATCCTCCGAAGACATTTTTAATATCTGTAAAAATATGTCTTTAAAGTCGACTCACACTTTACAGCTTGCTTTCGTACGGTGACGTGCGACGTAAAGCTGTGAGATGTGAGTTGCCTTTAATATTTTCTTACATGGTTAGGCGACGAGTCGCAAGCTCTTATAACATTACACTAACAAGTATGGCGACAACGCCTCAATATACATACATCGAACTACATTTAAACATTATTTACAATATGATAAACGCTTTCGACCAATAAGAAGCAGTTACACACAGTTTACTAGTTGGTCTTGAAACTCAAGCTAAAGAGGTGAAAATAATGGTACAATATTGTTTCTCACTTCCCTATGAACATAAAGATTTGCCGCTATTTCTTGTTAAAAATACATCTCCTCGTAAGTACCTTTTCTAGTTGTGTTGTGTGTGTTGTCTTTATGACAGTACCTACATAGCAATATTAACTGGAGCTAAGTTTAGTGAAGAATAATTTAGTTATTTATTTACTTTAATTTTATTGTGTCATGTAAAAGTTAATCGAAATACACAGAGTAACCACGATTTATTTTACATATAAACTTAATAATGTTTAAGTGTAACAGTGTATAATGTTATAGAAAAGTGAATTCAACTATTCAGCTCGGTAATACTTCAAATTCTTTATTTTTATGCTGTAAATTCTGTCTACACAAATATGATTTCGACATTTTCGGCACTGCGGACGAGTTACGGCTCCTATAGTTTGGACCTGTAGTTAAGTTATCATGATTGACGCTAGGTCGACGACAGTGCCTCATATTTCACACACAGACACACTTCTCACACACACCTACTACTTACACTATCAGCTTCTTGCAAAAATTTCCATTACATTAAAAACTTTTTAATTTTTCGCTAACGTTTTTTTAAAAAATATTTACAAAATTTTCTCGTCTAACCAAAGACCTTGTCATCTTGTAGCATTCTTGTAATATTAACATGAATGTTGCCAAATCAACATAAAATCGAAAAGATTTTGTTTAACAAAAATACTAAAATTAGACCAAGGATACAAAGAGTAAATTATTAAATAAAAAAGAAATAAGATTTACTAATTTTCAACGACATAGCAAAGTAAATAAAATACAAAATAAGTAGTTAAATAAAATCTCAAAATAATATTTGGCTACATTCAATATTAACATTGATAGGACTGGAAAATGTTTGAAATTTAAATAATTGTTGTTTCGAATTTTTTCTGTGAAATATAATTCCTTTGGTATAAAAAATGGCTTATGTGGACCATTATTCATTTTCAATGCTTCTTTAGTGACTTTTTTTTTTAATTTATGCCATACAAGAAGTTATTTTGACACTAATTTCAAATCATGCGCATCATAAAGAAAGATAATAATTATTCATATTATGATCACACCCAATAAGAATTTATACCAAACAGTTTTAAGGACTAGACAAACTTACAAAACTCCCTAATTATTTAAATCTTTACAACCGACTGTACGGTTCAGCGATTATCTGCGTACATACACAGCTAGTCCTTTATAATACAATATTTTATATATATCATACATAATTTTACAAGTTTCCCAGTCCCGATTCCTTAATTATTTGTCACGTTGTAATAAAAATAATAAACTCTAGCTATCCCACTCGCATCGCGTTCGGAAGATACCAACTTTGTGAAGAGAGAGAGAGAGAGAGACAAGTATATTTTGCTAATATTTTTAACAACAACATTGGTTTAACATCGATATTTAATTTAAGGTTGGAATAGTTACTGTAGAGGTGGCTAACATCTCGATAAAATCTATTGGGTGTTTTTATTACCATAATTGTTTTGGATAAACCTGCAATTAACTGAAGGATTTTTTCACATAATTATGTGGAAACACGCATTCAGACATTGACTGATTGTTTTCAGACTGTATTTGGCGATAAGCCTGATTGTACAGCCACTTTATTTTAGGTTTATCTCAATTTCTCATATTTCGTCGTCATCCTAACCAGGTGTAGGATGCAAGTTCTTGCTGCGGTTTAAGTATATATTTAGTTACGCTGAAACGCCTCCTAGTCTACATTCTTGACAAATTGATCAGTAGCTCAAGTAAGGGGAAGGACCCTATCTAATGAACAAATTTTCTAGCAGAAAGTCTTGCAACTTTCCATTCCCTCTTACATAATGGTTTCTTGGCAATCACGCGTAACAACCTGACTGTCCCCGTAAGTATGTCAGTACTTTTTTTACCTGACTCCGATGAACTTCTGATGAAAAACTTGCTGATAGAAAGTCTTTAATTCTCCATTCAATGCTATCTTGTGACAGAAAGGCGTAACAACCTAAGTGACTGTCACATGTCCCCGACAGCCTGTATGTTAGTTTATTTCACGAGACCCCATTGGGCTTCATCAATAAAACAGTACTAAACCTAGGGCACCATTTCTAAGACACATCGATACATATTCCTCTCCCCACCGCTACAGTAACTGTTCCCCTGCAATTCCAGGGAGGGGTATCACTACAAACATCGATCGCTAACGTCTGTGTACCAAGACAACTAATCCACAAATATGGCGAAAACATTGAACAACAGTTATAATTGAATTATATTCTATTAAAACATTGAATGATCATTAATTTTCAGCTACTGGGCCCGTATTTGTAATGACACATTAAGATGCATGTGGATAAACATGCTACTAATTTGAAATGTACTGACTATGACACTTATTTGTCAAATGTCATTGGCAAGCAACGCCATCAATTGTAACATTATTACGAGATATTTGTGTCACAGCATATCAGAGCCCCGATTTGATTTAAATCCATTGTACCACATTGAGATAATTTCAAAAATATGATTAAATAAATTACAGATTCCATATTTTGCGATGGCGGTCAACAGGCATCGTTCCTTCTCTTTCTTTCACATAGCTTTCTCATGCTATCTCACTCTAACATCGCAAAATAATAAGCCTGTGCTGATTTATTTTAAATACTTTGCGTTTAGCAAATTCATGAGAACGTTTCCATTGTGAAATCAATCGTATAGCTTTGCGATAAGCTTTAAATTTGATTGCGCCTTGTAAATCAAGTGCTATGTCAAGTTGTTCCTATGTTTGTCTCTCTACCCTTTTGTAAACTGGGGGAGAGTCGAGCCAAGATGACACTATACTTTTATATACCAGCATTATTTGAACACATGTTTTTTTACCCAGCAGCTGGGGACTTTACAGGTTAGATAGATGTCTTTTTTCTGTTTATTGTAAGCTATTACTGATGTCTTTGGTTTATTATGCTATGTTCTTGATATTTTCATAGCACTGTATTTTTAAGAGCCTCGTCCGAGACAGTAATTTTACGTAGAGTAGCTATCTTTAAACCAGTATAGGTACCTTGTATACGAAGCTGTGAGATCATTTTAGGGCAACAGTTATAGATCCGATGCCGACTCGACTGCTGCATAGTTGTAGTATTAGCTACAGCCGACATACAGCATTGAATCCACTCACGCGTCATCGTCATCATTTCAGCCGAAAGACGTCCACTGCTGACCATAGGCCTCCCCCAAGCACCTCCACTGTGACCGGTTCTGTGCTTCTCGCATCTAACGGGTTCCTGCGGCCTTCAAAAGGTCGTCGGACCACCTTGTGAGAGGCCTTCCAACGCTACGTCCTCCGGTACGCGGTCGCCACTCCAGAACCTTTCAGCCCCATCGGCCACCTGTTCTGCGAGCAATGTGCCCTGCCCACTGCCACTTAAGTTTAGCAATTCTTCGGGCTATGTCGGTTACCTTGATTCTCCTGCGGATCTCCTCATTCCTGATTCGATCACACAGGGAAACTCCAAGCATAGCGCTCTCCATTGCCCTTTGGATGACTTTTAGCCTTCTTAAAAGGCCCATTGTGAGCGACCACGTTCCAGTGCCATAAGTCATCACTGGCAACACGCACTGGTCAAAGACTTTCGTCTTGAGACACTGCGGTATGTGGGACGAGAAGATATTGCTTAGCTTCCCGAAAGCTGCCCAGCCGTGTCAGATTCGACGATTGACCTCTGTCTCGAAGTTAGACATACCTAACTGGACAGTTTATCCTAGGTAAACATACTCGTCCACGACTTCGAGTATAGCGTCTCCGATCTTGATGAGAGTGGGTGTTACATGGGCATTTGACTTGACCTTCGTTTTGTTCATGTTCATTTTAAGACCCACTCTTTCGGAGGCTCTACTGATGTTATCGAGCATTGTACTGAGGTCCTCCATAGTCTCAGCCATGAATACGATATCGTCGCAAACCGAAGGTGAGTTAATATGTACTCGCCATTGATGTTAATGCCAGCCCCTTTCCAGTCCAGAACCTTGAAGACGTCCTCCAGTGTAGCGGTGAAGTCGGAGAGATAACGTCTTTCTGTCTCACACCTGCTGCAGAAGGATAGGTCACTCACGCGTACATCGCCGAAAATAGACAGCTCCCGAAAATCCTAAACTGTCTGGCCGCCGAAAATCGACAACCACAGAATTTCCAGGCGCACCTTGAGACGTTTTTATTTTTAGTAGTTTTGTCTATGGGAGTATTGCTTGCGTTCCAGGTTCTTTAGTCGAGTGGTTAGATGTAGTACATTTGTGCCAAAGGCCGAGTGATCGTATCGGCATTACGAAATAAGATATATGTAGTTGAAAACCATTAAAAAAAAGTGAATGTCCGTGATGTCGCATGCGCAATTCGCTATTCGCGTGATGTTATTGTATAACAAAACTTTGGAAGAACAATGGTATGCATTATATTTCATTCGATTCAGTATAAATGGGGCTATTTTTTAGGTAAATAAAAAAATAGGGCCATCGCTTTCGATTTTTGAATAACATTATTTTAATTTAACTAATAAACAATTATGTATTAAAAAAAATCAAAATCTCTTAAAGTTACAAAACAATTTTTGTAATCTACCCTCGTCTATCCACTTGGGAAACAGCCATTAGTTTAACAGCGGTCCATAGATTTTTTCTGTACGAGTCGTGTATAAGAGGCGAGGGCGCGCCCGCGGAGCCGAAAAAAATGTAACAAGTACATAGAGACATCCTGATGACGTAACCTCGGGATGCGGGACGTGTGAGTGGCTAGCAACTTGCACTATTCAAACGGAGCAAGTTGACTTGCACTGTGAAAACATAGCCAACTTGCTGCGAGGGTTTCCATGATGGTCATCACTTCTTGGTGGACACAGTGCTTCACAATCCTAAAGACGCATTTCGTACAAGGTCTTCGAAATATTTGACCAACGTACAGTAGTTAATTCTGCTCTCAGATGGTTCAAATAATACTGTAGTCATTTAAAACTTAATTTTTGAATACATAAGTGCTATATTCGCTCGAAACTCCCCTCTTCTGCCCTAAATGTACCAACCAACAATGTTCGATATTTTCAGTTTTATATTAATTTGATATCAGAAATATTCTGAACGTCAATATTTTATTTATTTTTCTTTGTTATGGACATATTCTTATATTATGTATTTGCGTTTTCAAAAAGCTGAGCAACAGGTAAGATTTTAAAATACAGCAAAAACTCTTTGACTTTAAAACCATGGCTTTTCCATTATTTTAAAAAGCACCAAGCTTTTTTTCATTAATTTAAGTTAATTGTTCATTAACCAAGTTCCAATTAAAAAGTTTTAACTGAATTTTAAAATATCAACTTTCACAAACTTTTTAGTTACAAAAACTGAGTCAATTTCAACAATATTACTATAACCCATTATTTTATATTCATGTTAAAATTCAACCAGTTACAACTTCAAAAAACACATTTAAATAATCACTGTCAGTCAACTACATAACAAAACAGTCCAAACCGTATCACTTGTTCAAAGGCTGGTGCAAGGCCCCTAGTTGGTGGGTACATAGACCCATTAACGAGTGCATAGTACCCGTTAATGGGTGCATAGAACCCGTTAATGATTGTACAGCACCCGTATTTTGATGTGTAGTACCAGTTAATGAGTGCATAGATCCTGTTAATGGATGCTTAGAACTCATTAACGGGTGTGCATGGGTCTTGAGCTGAGTTTAGTCTCGTGGTCGCTGCGCACACGTCCCGCACACGTAGTCGTCGTCCTCCCGCAGCGCGCCGCGCGCCAGGCCCACGCAGTGCATGTGGAACCATTGGTCGCAGCCGCCGTCGCACTGGACCCAGTCTACTTTGCCTGATGAATAGATAACAGAGTTAATTAGAATGAGGTATAATGGCTGTGTAAAATACTCAATTACAAAAGGTTGGGTCGATGACTGTTTTATTGTATCAGCTAGAAAAGGTCATGTCATTGTTTATACTAATTGCATCAGACCTCAGTAGAGATCTTATTTTGTACTTGCTCAGTGAAACACCGGGCAGTGAAGGTTCCAACTTGCTCATAATGTAGTTATTTAAACTGATATATTCACTAGAGGTCAAACGTCCCGGGAAATCTATAGATATATCGCGAGAAGTCATACCACGTTGCCTGCTTCTTGTACTTATCGCGATTTTTTTCTATATTTTCGTGCCTCTGGAGAATGTATCACGGGACATTACTTCGTCTTTGAGTGAAATAAATAATTTATTTATTCATTCAACAATGCAGCTTTAGTATTCAACACATGGCTTTTGATGAGTGAAGGTTTTTTTAGAAGTCGAGTGTTCAACCTAATGGATCGATTTTAAAGTAAAATGCATACATCCATTTCGTGCCGATTTCGGCTACGGTAACTATTTCTGTTTCTAACAACCATAGGTTACGCGCATGTGCTTTGATGTGGCTAATGTAACTTGCATTGGCAGTGAAGGTAATGCACAATTAGAATACCACTATGGTATTGTATATTGGAGGGTACTCTTGAGGCTTAATACATACCAGTGGGTCTGAGACAGTTGTGTGCGGCGCAGTCCTCCTCGTCCTCGGCGGACGACGCGCCCGACGAGCTGCTGCGCGCGGCGCCGCCCGAGCTGCCGGCTGCACAGCGCTGGCCTGACGACAGAATACTACATTGTACAACTAGTGCATACAATGGCTCGTTTACGCCCGAGTTATACACTCGGCTTTTCACTTCGATTGCCAGAAAATGAAACAGGCATAAAGCATATAACAGTATTTTCACTGTTACGCCAAGTCATGAAAACGTTTCTTTGCGTTTTTAAATAATAAATGACAACTATTTTATGTGGTTTTATCAAATTAACGATAGAAAACACGGAAGTGGTATTAATTAAACCAAATTAAATAAAATAACGACTTCAATCTGCGACGTTTTATTGTGCGTGTGGGCTGTTGGGCCTGATAATCTTAGTTTTAGAAAAAGAAAATACTTTATGCACTACAGCATAAAACCGATTTTATGTCGCCTACGCACAACATAAAGACGAACTTTTAGAGCATGAAAAGTGAAAACAAATAATTTAACGATTGATGCTTTATTGGTATTCGTCCATTTAGTAGATTGGTAATTCCAGAAGTTTGGAAGTATAGGAAAGCGTCGGAATGAAAGAAATGAAGCCAAAAAGTTCAATGTTTTACATTAAACCGAAATCGAGAACTTAATGTAGGTTACTTTTTAAATTGCTGTATTTCCAGGATTGCAATAACTCTTCGCATATTGAAATGGTACGAATATCCTCAACAGTGGAGAAGGTCTGTAAACTTAAGTAAGGAATAAAAGAGAGACATCAATTAAAATTATATTATCTGTTGCAAATAATTAGTCCATCCCATAAATATTTAGATTTTCGTCGACTTTCTCTTCCAACATTTTTTTCCATCTCGAACAAGTATTTCCCTCTGAAAAGTGACACCAATATAGAGAACTCACCCATCCTGGTCTGCCGCACGTGCTTCCCGCGCGCGGCGGGCGCGAGACCGCGCTTGCGCCGCTCCTGGCGCGCCATGTAGTGCTTGCGCATCATCAGGCCCGAACCAGATGACATTCCCTGCGAAATCAAAAGACAAATTAACGTCAGGAAATAAATAACTTAAATCTATTCAAATTGTTTCTTCCGATTGATGTTACTGTTACTATTAGCCTGCGTCATCCCACTGCTGGGCAAAATCCTCTCCCCATGACTTCCAGCTCATGATTGATTGATGATATTTCCACTTAAACTTCTACTTCCTCATTCGCTTCCGTCGGGCGAGATCAAAGTCAAGATTTAACAAATAGAAACTTCACACTTGCGTTAATTAAGTTGATTTCAGAATGAGTAGTACTATCTTTCCATCATCTGCCTAGTCTTTTCTCAACTATGCTGAGGTCAGCTTCCAGTCTAACCGGATGCAGCTGTTTAACAGTATTTTACATGGAGCGACGGCCTATCTGACCTCCACAACCCAGTAACTGGGTTATACGATATCCCTTGTAAGACAGGTTGTTGACTTTCGGACTACTAATGAGTCATAAATAAAAAATATCGTAACGGAAACTAAACTATGAAAGTATTAAAATGATTACGTGCATTTATTTGTTTACGTGTTTGGAAAGTAAATTGTAAACGCAGTATAAATGCTTAGGGCCAATATTTTGACTAGTAAAGTGCAATCTTCAAGATTATTGCAGTAATCGAGTAGAATGGCTAAAATATAGGTGTTATAGATAAATCTTACCTGTTTCCTATTTAAATAATTTGTGGTGGTCGCTGTGCCTCGTTTGAGCGTAGGTTTTACGACTGGTGCAACTGTAATAAAAGTAAAAGAATATGATTTGGTTTGTTAATTTGATTAGAAGCCGACAATGAATACATCACACAAGATTTTTGGTGTGGTAAGTTAGGTGAGATGGCTACATACACATAGCACAATGGGCTAAAATGAAAGGTTGGTCCAGAATAATAGACTGTTAAATCTGTAGGGGAGCTTCAGTAAGCGGTGATTACTCAAATTCAAAATATTTTTCATCCCATCTATTTGAAAAGAGCCGAAGGGTTTCTCGACAAGTGCGAGCAAAATGGGTCATTCAAAGTGACGAAATGACTTTTGAATTCGGAACACTAATTAATTAAAAAGTCTGAACGCAATTCGCCTCGATAAAGTCCTGGCCGGTAATAAAAAAAGTGAGTTCTAGCAGTGAAAATGTTTGAAAATTAATACCAGAAAGTGTAAAATTAAACGTATTAATAGAAATTTGTTATTTGGTTATGTAAATATAGATATTCGTCACTACTGAAAGCATTACTTATTTTTTTATAGACGGGGATGAAAAGCAGTGTGCCACACGGTACCAAAATTATTTAACTACGAGCGACGTACTTTGAATCCAGTGGTCCCTTATGAAACAATCTACTATCATTTCACATAAACCTACATGGGCACTTAAGAAACGTTAGAGGCTTAAACTAGTCCCACTGGAGCGCAATGAGCGCGTCGCGTACCGTGATGGTGTCGCGTGCGCGTGCGCTTGAGCGGGTGGTGGTGGCGCGGCCCCCGAGCGTGCCGCTTGCGCCGCCCCGCGTCGTGGCGCGCGGCGCGCCGGCCCTCCGCGCCGCGGCACGCCACCACGGCGCTCCACACCTGCACTTGCTCCTCTAGCCGCACCTGGGGGACATCAAACTCATTTATCAAACCCTTTTTAAACATCCACCTTACATAACACAATCCCCCAAAACCCCGCCCTTCACCACTTCCTAGTGCTTTAGCTAGGAAAAAGTGGCGCAACAAACTCCCCAGCAGCACAACTGTCTGTTCAGTTAGAACTTGATTCTATACAACAGTATGAAACACCTCCAACGATGACCACTCACAACAGCTATCAAAACCCAAATACTGACTAAAATACTGACAACTAGTGTCATATAAAACATTAATTCACTTTTTGGATCTCAGCAAGAATAATAATATATAATAATTAATATAATAATTTATTTAATAAAAACGTTTACAAATGAATGTTAAAAACTTGTCAAAAATGAACGAAAACAAGTATTTTTTTTTTTAATTTAGATGAGATTAACATGTAAACGATCCTAAAATGCAGTTATTGCCCCTCTGGTATACTCTTTACGAAACACAAGAGGTAAACGAAATCCACATTACCTCTAATAAATCTCCCTCCAGCATCAAGTCTTCTAGTTTGTTTAATAACCCGGGTGCGACCCGCGTGCTCGGTGACCGCGGAGTAGCGCTGTACGCGTGTTCTACGCTCGCTGATGATCTGCAACAACAAGATAAACAAATAGTAAGTACACCGAAGTGGATAAGACATTGATAAGACAGACGAAAACTAATCAAAATAGAATTAGAAGTTGCAAAATTGTAGTAATGAACTCTATTCAGGGTTATTGGTAAAACATCAGCAACCTCTTAAGAAGTCATTGTACTCATCACTATGAACAGCTTTTACTATGGCACCAAAACTAAAATCGCGAAATAAAATCAGCTGTTCCCTACATTTATGTTTGTATAACTCGTCAAAGTGTAGGGAACAGTTAATTTTTTTTATTGCTTACAGTAATATCATATCAATTTCCAAGTATCGATTTCACACATTCGTCATATTAATTACTCGAGTTAAACAAAATTTAAAAACAATATCGTTTGGAATGGTCAGCCATTTTGCACACAAATTGAGTAGTGGTAATGATTAATACGTGTGGACGAGACCTGTGTTTGAATATTACGTTAAGATCTGGGCATTTTCATGTTGTTTGTAATATTTGTTACATTTCAAATCAAATCTAAATAGGGCGCTATATTTATTGAAGTGAAAACTTCTTTAGCGGCGCTGTGTACTTTTTTTGGAATGGGTAAAAACTTCTAAACTGGCGTCAGGTCACGTGACCCTGATCGAAAATTCGTAAGACGTAAAACGTAAGACAGCGCCATCTATGCACATCGGGAAGAACTACGAGGGCCTCGCGTACTAACTACGTAGTTCATCCAACAACGACGAGATGGCGCTGAACCACGGATATATAACATTTTGTTTATAAGACGATTCACAAAATACACTCGTAATTGTTCAAGTTTTCACTTCTGTCGGCACTACCGGAGTGCCAGTGTTTTTTTTTAATTTAAAACACATACAACTATCATCACAGGCTTACCTAATACAATAGTGTATTTACATATACACATAGCTTACAATAATAATTAGACTTAAAATTATATATTATTATTAACCAAGAATACCTAATCTTACGAAATGCGGCCCGTGTGAATATGAAAGATTTCATGGGTCCGGCACGGGCCTGATCCTGATCGGACGGTGAGCTACCTATTACTCTCCGCCCGCAGGCCCGCGCCTACGGTGGCCGGGAGTCGTCACGCGTCTCCCGCGGTGGCTGGGACGGGAGGCTCTTTCCCTCAAGCCATCCCGCCGCCTCCTTCGCTAGCATGACTGCTTCGCAGGAGGCGACTGCCCCCCACTCCCTCTCGCCCCGGAGCATGGCTCGCCCCAGGCCCGCACGCGCGAGGTCGCCGCCGCTGCCGATTATCTCTACAAGGACACGGCGGTGCTCCGCCCAAGCGGGGCAGATCTCCACAGCGTCCTCTGGGCGATCCTCGCAGTGACGACACCCGGGCGTTTCCTCCCGCCTGATGCGTACCGAGCCGTGGATATTCGTGTGTTCGGGTCCAATCGGGGGCGCTTCCGAACTATACAGTTAAGGCTTTTTTGGGTAGAAAACATCTACAAAACGTGAAATCTTGCGACATAGCAAGACGAAATGTGATGAATGTTATTCTAAACTTCGGTCAATGTGGCGTAATCGTTCACAAGACCAAGCCCTCAAGTACAGCGTCTTGAGGAGCTGATCTACCAAGATCAGCTCCTCAAGACGCAGACAATATCTCAGTTACCAAAATGAAGATACTGTTTTCATGTGTTTATTAATTAACAATGATCTTGAGATGCTGATATCGTAATAATGGCGTAACAAATGATAACGCACTTGAGTATGTCGTTGAGGAATGTCTATTAATACGGGTATAATGCACTCACCTAGCATTCTGCGCAGAATGTGAATCATGCGCTCTGCCCGTAGCCTTCTTCAACTCCGCATTGAGTTTATCAGCCTTCTCCCTGCTAGCTTGCAACGTGTCGTGTTCGTGCAGCGGCAGTGACGCGAGCATAGGGCTGGCGAGTAACGCCCGGGCTGCATCCTGCCACGCCATGGCTCGTTCCGTGACGCACTGTAGGGCTTCGCCCTCCGCTAGACGGACGGGCAGCTTTTGGAGCCATACCTGAGAGAAAATGGGGTAAAGTTTAAGTTGGTCAAAACATGGTAACGATAAGTAGTAAAAGATAAACTGTGTTGTTTAAACATACTACAAAGCCCACATGTCGAAATGACGACGAGAAATATAGATGTTGGTAAATAAAATCCATCTATGAAAATGTTTAAGGCGGCAGTTAACCTTTTCGCAACAATGTCTGACTGACTGTTATTTGTTCAATATTATAGGACCCAACTTACAAATAAGTGCGAACTCTAACGGACATTCGCTTCTTTTTGTTAAATTTTCTTTCATCAAAACATGGTGAGGAAAGCTGTATGTCTAAATACAGCTTTCCACACCATGTTACAAAAAAAACAAAGACATGCGACATCCAACCCGCACTGTGCCAGGGTGAACGGCCCACTACGTCTTACAGAGAAGAGGCCTGGGTCCCAATAGTGAAAGCAAGTTATAAGAAAGTAAAAAAAAAACAGTGGCACTCCAGGAGTGCCGACAGAAGTGAAAACTTGAAAAAGCATAGTAATTTTATAAAAATGTTTGAAGGTTATTGTTCCCAAAGAAAATATACCGCGCGTTGGTCTTTATAATGACCAAAACTTAAAACAGAGGTGTCGGTTACGGTAACAGTGTCGTGAGTTCAATGCTTTTGTATGCTTTTGTTCCATCTCAAAAAATGCCCAACGTACCTAAAGAAGTTTTCATTTCAATAATAATGTAACTTTTATAGACACTCACCAATAACGCAAGTATGCGGTCCAGCCGTGGCCGCTTGGTCCTCATACAGTCGGGACATAGGAACTTTGGCTCAGTGTTGGGGAAGGGAACTTCGACGCGCTCCGGTGACTCCTCACGATCTTCTTTCGATGCTGCTATACAGTTTGCTATAAATAATGTAATTGTTAGATAATTGAAAATTAATCGTAAACTTATGGAACTTTCGGTGCCTTAAAATGTTCATCGGCAACTAGCGACCCGCCCCTGCTTCGCACGGTTTTTACGACTTGGCAAAACACCGAGTTAGCTGTGCGTTATCTATTTAAATATTAATGCATTATACACATGAACCTTGCGGGATAAATTCTCTAAATGAAGGTGAATACCGCATACAAATCAGTTGCGCAAACAAGCACAACAACCGACTACAACGACATTTTTGTAAACTTTGACGTTCGAAAACGCCTTTTAGTAGTCTAGTTCAAATAAATGATCTGGGTTTGAATTGTTTCAGCGAACGAGTTACTTTGCTCACCGTGGAACCAGTCCTTGCACAGCTCGCACTGCGTCATCACGCCATACTGTCGTTTCTGACACGTGCAGAACGTCACGCCGGCTGACACGGGCGCGCGGACCTCTTTCCTCAAGTTGCGGGCTCTGTTGGAAAACAATAACATTTTTTTTATTAATTTGACTTAAGTTGACTAAGGTGTAAGCACTTTCACCATCAGGTCGTAACTACTCATTACCATCGGGGTGAAGTACTGTAAGGCAATAGATGGCGCTCGAGAACCGCCATGAATTTGAAAACTGCGAAGATAGCGACGCGCGGCCGGCGCGCCTTGCAACATAGCACCGGGGGTTTCGTTCCATACGTTCTCTGTTCTCGCGGACACAAACGGCTTCATCTACCTAACATTTTGTTGTACTACATTATTTAATCTTTCACCTTGTTTTTCTAAGCTCTTACAGTACTTACTAGCAAGTTGCGTTTGTGTTGTTATTATTACTAGTAAATATAGACATAGCTTTGCCATTCCAGAAAAAAAAGCTAAAGTGTCTCATGTACTTGCAATTACCCCGACCCCGTACCCTTCCAGTCGGAACACAGCAACATTGCTTGGAGGAAAACATATGTGGGTATGTGGTTGTGGGTGTGTGGTGTGTGTGTTTTCTGGTGTACAATAAAGTATATATAAATATATGTGTACCCTTTTACAAACAGCTTTACTACTACTAAGCTTCAATTCGGAATCTTAGATAACCTGCAATGCCTCTTAATCAAAATCTACTTCAGCTCTATGTAGTCTAAGTTGATTTTTAATAGACTGTTTGTAATATAAAGGAAGTAAATAAATTGTGGTTGTCCTAAATAAAATGAACTTTGTCATGTAAGGCATTGAGTTTGATGTTCCAAAAATTTGAAAATTATCTGAGATTCTTAATCCAAATAAAGAAGATTGTGTTGTATTGGATCTCTGGGCTGGTGTCTGAAACTTCATGTCGAAGCGCGTATTTTGCGTACGGGGTATATTTCGCCTCGACTTCTTATCCTCACCTCAACTCCTTAATAGCATGGAGCTCCTTCTGCTCGGCATGTTTAAAGGCGGCAACAATATCAGTCGGAGTAGAGTCCTCGCTAAAGTTTCTGAGGAACAGGCCTGCTTCTAGCGACGAGGCGCCTTCGCCCCCCGGCCGCGCGCGCCGACGCGTCACAGCTTCGCCCGCTTCCACTCGCGGGGATAGGGCTTCGAGTAGGGAGTAGGGCCAGTTCTGTGGAAAAAAGGGATAGGAGTCAGTTTGTTTTATCCTTGTAAATATAAAGTGGGGTGGTTGAAAGCCTAATCCCCTCGTGTTAATCTGTTTATAACGTGTTCACATTAAAAACTGACACGATATTTCCCAAAGCCGGAACCTCCGCATACCTTCTTGAGGAACATGTCCGCAGCGCCGCGCTTCCAGTCGCGCGCGGACTGCAGCGCCTGCGCCAGCTGCTCCTTCTCGTACAGCGACAGCGGGATGTGCGCGCCGCGCCGCACTATGTTCTCCACGCTGTGCATGTAAGGGTAGAGTTCTTTGGATTGCATCTCTTCTACCTGGGAAACAATAATCGACGTAAGTAAGCATAGATAAAGACAAACTTCAAAGTAATCGTTTTGAGCTGGAAAACAAACTGAGAGCAAGTCGACTACAATTCGTCATCATTTCAGTCGAAAAACATCCACTGCTGGAAATAGGCCGAAGCGGAGGTGCTTGGGGGAGCCAAGCACCTCCGCTTCGGCCGGTTCTGTGCTTCTCGCATCCAACGGGTTCCTGCGGCCTTCACAAGGTCGTCGGACCACCTTGTGAGAGGCCTTCCAACGCTACGTCTTCTGGTACGCGGTCGCCACTCCAGAACCTTTCGGCCCCATCGGCCAACTGTTCTGCGAGCAATGTGCCCTGCCCACTGCTACTTAAGTTTGGCAATTCATCGGGCTATGTCGGTTACCTTGGTTCTCCTGCTGATCTCCTCATTCCTGATTCGATCACGCAGGGAAACTCCAAGCATAGCTCTCTCTCCATTGCCCTTTGGGTAACTTTTAGCCTCCTTACAAGGCCCATTGTGAGCGACCACGTTCCAGTGCCATAAGTCATCACTGGCAACACGCACTGGCCAAAGACTTTCGTCTTGAGACATTGTGGTATGTGGGACGAGAAGATATTGCGTAGCTTCCCGAACGCTCCCCAGCCGAGTCGGATTCGATGATTGACCTCTTTCTCGAAGTTAGACCTACCTAACTGGACAGTTTGTCCTAGGTAAACAAACTCGTCCACGACTTCGAGTATAGCGTCTCCGATGTTTATGAGAGTGGGTGTTACATGGGCATTTGACCTTCGTTTTGTCCATGTTCATTTTAAGACCCACTCTTTCGGAGGTTCTACTGAGATCATCGAGCATTGTATTGAGGTCCTCCATAGTCTCAGCCATGACTACGATATCGTCGGCAAACCGAAGGTGAGTTATGTACTCGATTGATGTGAATGCCAGCCCTGTTCCAGTCCAGAACCTTGAAGATGTCCTACAGTGCAGCGGTGAACAGTTTCGGAGAGATAACGTCTCCCTGTCTTACACCTCTAACTTATACCTACGTATATTAATGGGTTATTAAAATGATGGAGTAAATCAACATTATTATATAAATAGCTCATCAAGACAAATTCCTTTTCATTAAGGAACTCAGTAACGCTATAATATGCTCTGGCGGTCAAAAAAGTACGATGTATATTTTTAAACATAGATTGAGGTAGTTCTCTCCAACTTTTAGGTACTTTGTTATAAATGACTGGAGCTATACAGTATACACTTTTGCGCATTAGGGTCATCTTAGCGGATTGGAGACAAAGTTGACCATTGTCACGTCTATTGCGTGGGAATATGTCGGCTACGTAACGGGGTTACTTGTTGACGTGTATAACTGTCAGGTTTGGCGGATACGATCCTGCCATCAACGGTCTTCAGTTTCGTAAGCTGGCCCTGCACAATAGAAAGATCTCTTGCAAAGACCTTGGAGCCTTTATTGCGCTCTATCGCGACTAAAATTGCTTACCAACATCTATTGACAATTTGGACATCTGCAACAATGCTGAGGCATACCATCAAACCAATCTACAGAGTCTCACGAGCCTTTAATGTCTTCACCAAAACACATTGCTGCTAATTTTTCTGTAATTTTTGGCGATCCTTGCTGTTTGAGGAGGTAGTAAACAATGGAATACGATTACCGTTTTCTGCTTACGAACTATGAGTATGTAAGGATCGTAGCAGATGGCGTTCTATAGTTTCTGCCTACCCACGTGGGAAAACGGCGTGAGTTTATGTATTTTTGCTTAAAGTGAATACAATATTCAGCTGTACATGACGGTAAGGGATTTCAAAGTTTTTTTTAAGGCTATTTAGTGCTGGGAGGTTTTCTTCCAAACCCCCCTGTCTTGTGCGATCTCTGACCATGTTGGCCCTGCAAATGATATTAGATCGTCACGCCACCTTCGCCTTGGTCTACCTCCCCGGCGATGTGACCCTCAGGCGTCCAGTGAGTGACGCTCTTTGCCCACTCTCCGGGTGCACTCGCGCGACGTGTCCGGCCCACTCCCACTTCAGCCTGGCTGTTTTTTCTCCAACACAACATCCGCTACTTGAGTTATGGAGCGCAGCGTGGTGTTTTTAACTCGTTTTGTACGCTTAACACCTAATGAAAGGTAGTCTTCCTACATCATTAAAAAGCAAACTCATCGACATGTGCATCCTGCCCGTCCTACGGTGCACAAAGTTGGTCACTTACTCAACAATAGAAGTGTTAAGCATACAGATCGAGTTAGATTTCAAAGTAAAAAAATTATAATATTAAAGAAAACATCCTAATAAGTTACCTTATTTAGCCAATCTCTGGCATGAGACACGGCAGTCTGTAACGCGTGGTAGGACGGCAAGGCCGCCTCGATCTCTTCCCCGTCAGACAGCAATATGTCCAGCTCTGCCAGCGTGGTGTGCTGGGGTTCGAGCTCCGTTTGAGAGTTTTTGGAAGTGTCGAGGAGGACCATGCGGGCGCGGGCTTCCCATTCATCTACTTGAGCTAGAAAGAGATAAAATCCTTATTAATTTATGTTTTTTATTTTCCTAATTACACCACTGGGTACAGAACTGTGATATAATGTTAATGTCTATGTTTTTATTATATACATAAATAATACTTTAAAAAAAAACACCATTTTTATTTTACGACGCCGTATTGATTTTTCTAAGACTACACAATTTTATCCAAAGCACTCCAGCTATCGTCGAGGCAACATACTTTACCAGACTATTTACCATGGTCAGATAAAGTAGGCTAATTAGTAAATTACGTACCTTTCAGTTTGAACAGCAGTGAGCGCTCCATCTCCACCTTGTGATGCGGCACGACGTTCTGCGCGTCGTTCAGCAGTCTGTCGATGACGTCACGCGTCAGTGTGGAGTAGTCCTCTCTGTAGCCGCGCACTTCTTCTATGAACTTCACTTGTTGCAGGCGAGCTTGTAAGGGAGGTAACTGTGGGAGGACTATGCACAGCCGGGAGCCGAGTTCTGATGTCTGGAGGAGATGTTGGTGAAAAGTTAGTCTTTATGATATTTTTATTTGTGTATTTAATATAGTACTAGGGTTGAGAATTAGGCTAAAACTTGGCAACAGTCCGTTCTTTAACCAAAACATGACATTGCATGATGTCATTACAGTTCAACCATGTGCTAATAATGACTATAGTACAATTGGTAACTGTATTGAACTATATATTGTTTAGTTATTAAGATTGAGACTAGATCTAGTGAGTTTGCACCGACACTTTTGTTGCTAATTGTAAATTGTAAAAGTGGGGCGCAGTTAGTAAATAAATATTTCTCACAGCATCAAATAGTACAAATACCAGTAAAACGTACCTCCTCCAATTCCCTGACATAAGCTTGGTCGGTCTTTTCCATATCTTTGTTGAGTAGGTCAGTCGCGCGGCTCTCAAACTCCGATGTTTGTCGTAATACTTCTTTTACTGCTGAACCTGAGAGAATAAAACAAGAATATGATAGATTTGCAACGTGTTTTCAAGACACGGTACGGCTTAGTAAGGCGGTGTTGTGTCGTCAATTTAATTTTCTTTTGTGTATTGGCACCTTGTATTTTCTTATTATCATTTAATTATGCTTTTGTATCATGTGCTATTTATTTTGTGTGCACTAAATAAATTATTTATTTATCTACCTTATCCAAGATGGATAAGGTAAGGCCTTCCTATACGACGTTATTTTTAGTATATGCGAAACCCGAATATAGTTTGTTCAGAATAAGTAACCGAATCGATTCCAATAATTTTTTACCCATGTTATATTTTGTCACGGGGGTGCAACCTCTTCCTTCAGTCGCCCGGGGCCCGGATACTACAGGTTGGGGCGACCGGCGCGGGGGTGCAACCTCTTCCTTCAGTCGCCCGGGGCCCGGATACTACAGGTTGGGGCGACCGGCACGGGGGTGCAACCTCTTCCTTCAGTCGCCCGGGGCCCGGATACTACAGGTGGTCGCGCTCCCGTCCTATTGCATTACGGGAGTGCGCGGCCGCCGCGGGCCTTACAGTTGTGTTTCGGTTATTGTGTACCTATCAGGGCGTGCCTTTTACTAAAGCCGAAAAGCTCGGCTTTCAATGAAACGTGATCCCAACAATAAAAAAAATTAAACAACTACACAAGTAAACTTGTAAATTAACCAAATCAATCATGTCGCAAGAATAGATAAGAATAATAAAAAATAAACTCCGCGCGTCCCGGCCGGGCGGCCGCCCGCTATACGTACGATGCAAGGTTTACATGCTCAAAGAATATTATTTAAATTCCGCGCAATTTTCATCACGCGCATCGTTGCCAAACATCTCAACGCAACAACAAAAATCGTTCCATCTCGCTCACACGAGCTGGCTTCATATGAGGCTTCTAGACCTCCGGCTATTTGTATAGATATTGTTTACGTTGTTGATAACATTAGAACGTACTCATTTCGCAAATTGTACTGATTTTTTTAAGACTGGCTTTTGATTTTTTTATGAATGGAACGTATAACGAAGCGTGTGTGTGTAAATAGTAAGAGCGCGAGTCGCTGCGCAAAGCTCAAATTTCTATAAAATTATGCAATTTCAAATTAGTTTAAAGTTTACTGGTGCATATTTTTTTCTTCATTTTCTGTGAAGATATTGTAAGTGTTGTAACTAGTTTTTGCGGGCCAGCGGTAACCCTTTCGGACAATCCCGCTGACCCGGCAGGGTTTTTGCGGTGTTTACCTTTGTTTTAAAGTGATTAAAAAGTTTCTTATCATTAAAATGAATTCGGAAACGCATGCAATTGTTCCTACTGATGGATTAAAGTGTGTGCAATCGATACTCGTAAAGGTTAATACTTTGAGTTTTACAGACAAATATAATCTCATTACTTCACCTAAACCTACCTCTGATTTGAGTACTTATTTCTCATCAATATTAATCACGTAATAGGCATTTTAGCGAGTGAAATATGAACTAACTCGAAGAACTCTGTTAAGCCAATAATGTTAATAGATGGCTCATACGTATTGTCATATTTTACGCGAAACTTATCTCGAAAATGAAAGTTACGATTTTGTACAGGATTACCAATACTCTTGATAATTAATTTATACACGAAAATTTATAAAAAAAAATAGTGCTATATTAAAAAACATTCATTTTAATAGCTTTTAGCAAAAACCTACAATTATGAAATAGGAATATTAGTAAAAACTAAAACGACTCAGTCGGTAGGGCACAACTTTGACAGGCGATACGGTAGTTTTTTTTATGTTTGTTGGTTTGCTGTAAGTTTGACCCCTAGGTACGCCACTGGTACCTATCGTATGTAAAAAGCGTGTAACCATGCCTTTCTCGTACACAAACGTCCAGTACATAGAAATGGTACGTACACTAGCGGTTTGTGGTGATAACGTATCCATGGCAGTGCGGCGGTACGAGGAGCAATTCGGCATCAGAGTATCGTGGAATAGTGATTATGTCAATTATTGTAAATAGTGATGATTAACATTTTTAAACACGCCAAGTAGGTTAATCGTAGAAAGTTATTATTTGTAGGTACAGTCACGGACTATAATTGATAAGCCACTTTCAAGATTTCCAATTTTGCAGTTTTATACATTCACGAGATTACACGATTAAACACGAACTCAAACCGAATGCTCGGAAAGAAAATGACAAATTACTAATAATCGGAAATAGTCTTATCCATAGAGGATGAAAAATGACTTTATATGTTCCCAAGTAGCACAAAATAGCTTTATAATCGATGGATAACAGAATTAGCATATTATTATAGCTTTATAAGAAGTCTACATATAGGCATTATAAACCACTATACAGCTCTTGTAATGCTAATTTGGGCCCCAAATTATACAGCCTTAAGTGTAAGAATGGCATTTTAGCAGCATTATATTGGTTGTCTACCGGAATGATAAACGCATTATAATGGGCTGTGAAAACAGGTTAAAGCAGTGCGCATATGTTAAATGCGGCTCTTATACAGCTTGTACCATTACAAAGGCAAAATAAAAACATTTTCAAATATTAATTTCTGTTATTATTAATAAATCTTGTGTAAAAAGAACATGGATACTTTCAACAAAAAAATATAAGTGCTACAAGGCAAGTAATTAAACTCTTGTTTTTGTTCTCTATGAGGAATTAAGGTTGCGAGTATCAGTTTACTGTGAAAGTATGTATATATTTGAATCAAATATTTCATGCGCCTTCAAATTAAAGAGCTATTTATTATAAAAATATTATAAAAATATGTGGAATTGTAAAAAAAATTATGCTCTTACGAAGAAATCTTTAGTTTTAGTCATTATGATACCTGTATTGTACCGGCCGGTCAATACCATAGGTTGAAGTCCTTTCTAAAGGACTATTTACCATAAAATTAAATTTTAAATATTATCGATACAAAAAGCAAAATGGCGTAAGCATAATTAAAAACTTTAGGCATGCGGATGGCCGGTATACGACTTATTGCTTGTTAAAATTCTTGTCATTATACGTTTGTATAGATAAAGGCTATATAATATTATGATGAAATGCTTTTAAAAAGCTGGCATTAAAACAGCACCAATGTACACCGTTAAACAGTTGTGACCCATGCGAAAGGTCGTTATAAAACATAGAGCAGTTTTAAAGAATTTTAAAATGCTTTTTAATAGCCTAAGCCGTAATTAATGCTTACATACGGCCTACACTTTTGTATAATGCTTACAGCTGTATTAGAAGCTGTATAGAGACATAAATTATGTCTAAAATAAAACCTTTAGCTGCACAAAAGATTGAAAAAGAGGATTATATAGCTTCAGGAACTACAAAGTTAATAAAATGCTGTTATACAGAAGCAAGACATTGCTAAAACCCTTCAAATTCTATAACGAAGCTAGAAGACATTTTCTGGTCATCACTTTTTCCATTATATCGATTTTGTGTTACTTGGGTTGTCAATGATAAATCCATACAACGGTGCTTACGTGTATCCCATCTATTTGATACTGACCTCCTTTGAAATAGTCCTCATTAAATACTCTTTATTTCTGAAATCCTATCCGAAGACAGAGTGACAGTTGAAATGTCGATGTCAGAAAAGATTTGGAGACGAAAATTTCGAATTTGGTGAATCGTAGCCGTAGTTATTAACGCGAAAATGCCAGCTGCAATTTCTGAAGAAATTCGCTATAGAATCATAAAACAATGCATCAGCAGGGTCTGAGCATTCGTGCAATTTCGAGAGATCTGCACTTGACGGTGAGCTTATTCACTCATTCTATATGTTTTTGATTTTTTTTTAAAAAGGTAATTGTCTAAGTCCATTTACTTGAAAGTTGTTATTTTTTTAGCGAAACACCGTTTCTTTGTGGGTAAGACGATACGCCGAAGAAGGACATATAAATGATCGCCGAAACAACCATCGCCCTTCTGCATTAAGCGAAGCTCAGAGAACTGAAATGCTCCGCGAATATGAAGTTGATGGATTTATACCAACGCAGCGTTACGCGGAACGTTTTGATGTGAATCCCAGAACCATCCGAAGGCATCTTCACTCAATGAATTTGCATCATAGGATTCCTGCCTACAAAGTCGATATGACAGACGCTCATAAAACCGCACGTGTAAATTTTGCACACCGATTTTTAAATTTCGATGGGTTTCAACTATTTTTTGTGATGAGAAGTCATTCCAATCAAGCGATCATGGCCGCTTACACCTATGGCGATATAACAGTTCACGGTATGATGCAGATAACGTCATACCAAATAGGGAATCAGGAAGGATAACTGTTAATATGTGGGGTTGGATGAGCTCCGAAGGTGTAGGCAAGCTTGTTCAGCTACCACCTCGTGCAAATGCCGTGAACTATATAAGGATTTTGGAAGATTTTATGCTTCCGTCTGTAAGGATTGTGTATTCACAGCACGAAATGGAAAATATTAATTTTGTTCACGATAATTCTGCCATACATCGAGCAAGGACTGTCAGGACCTGGTTTGAAGCACATCCACACATAATGGTGATTCCATGGCCAGCTAAATCCCCGGACCTGAATCCCATAGAAAATCTGTGGGGTTTAATGGTGCAGCGATGGGATCACCGTAATGAACGAAGAAAGGAAGATCTGGCTCAACATTGTCAAGAAGTATGGGAGAACATGCGAGGGACTGATATTTGAACTCGTCTGGTTAGCTCCATGCAATCACGACTACAAACTGTAATAGACAGCCAGGGAGCATTTACAATATATTAAGACAGTCCAACAGTTTTGATTATTATTATACAAAATAAAATGATTATTCAAATAATATAGTGTTTTTTTTTGCTTAGCACATTTTATGACATTTATAATAGCTAAAACGTAAACTCTTTAGCAGAAATAGCAAATAAAACTTCTTGCAAGATGGCGGCAGTTAGGTGTTATCTATGTTTAATACATAATCATAATTATCGTGAACGTCATCTTGAACGCTACGCGTTCGGATAAAATCGTGGTTTCGAGTTTTTCCGATGTCTAAATTATACCAACTATAATTTCTCCGTACACCAACGTTACTATGGCTACGCTAAAACAATTGTCGCTAGGTTACGGTTTCTACACCTGCAATTCGTCGACTTTAGGTAGTCACTCTGTTCTGTGTACGAATATAACCGATTAAACCCGATTTGCATTACACGGCTAAAATACGAATGGTGGCAAGTGGCTCATCATTTATAGTCCGTGACTGTACCTACAGCCTGCTGTGGTTAAGTAATGGGATGTTTATTTAACACTTTTCTTAATCCACTTTGAACTTAAAGTGGTTGGCATAAGGTGCAACAAATCGCATTGACTACATTTTATCACTTACGGCTGCATTTACGAATAAAGTACATAATAATATTTACCTACACTTGACTATTACGACAGCCTGCAAGTGTGATGGAAAATGTTATCACCAGTTAAGTACAATACAATCTCCGCGCCGAAGGGTTAGGTACCTAGGTACTGTTACTAGATCAATGAGCGCGCGGCGGCGCGAGCGGCACGGATGAGCATGTTTTTGTACGGACAAACAGATAACAACAAGTTTATAACTTTGTGATTTTTCATGATATAATTTTGAAATTTTGTGCATAGATTCTTTACATAAAAATACTAGACGTGTTTCGGGTTTCGCATATACTAAAAATAATGTTGTATAAATGGCCTTGTTATAGAATCCAGACAGCGGTCAAACCGTAACTTAAGGCTACGCAAATGACGAGTTCATTATTGCTGTAGTTAAATCACTTACCCTCAGGTAAGACACAGGCGAGTCCATCGATCTCCGCCGCGAACAGCGTGAGCTCGTGTATAGTGAGGCGGTATTTGGGGTCGTGGTGCCGCGTGCGCGTGCGCATCTTGTTGAGGTCCAGTTGTTGGATCACTGACGCGCATTTCTCTGCGTCTTCCATTGCAGTCTCTAGGGCGCGGACGAGCTCAGTTTTGTGCATCTGTTGGTGATAGGATAGACATTAGTTTGAATAAAGTAACTAGGCAAGGAATACAATGTATTAACTGATTATCAGATATGTTGCGCTGACCCTAAATAAATTGGGATAGGGAAAGGCGAATAGTGGCGAGGTATGTTTACCTTGAGATCATGAGCCCTCTTCAGATGCGCCCGGAGCCCGTCCAGGTCACAAGTCTTGGGAGTGTCTGGGTCGAGCGCGTTCTGTACAGCTTCTGCCCATTCTCGGAACTGCTCGGATTTCTTCTTTAGCTTCTCCAGCATGGCTGGTAGCTCGTCAAGGGTGTAGCGGTATCTGGTAGTGAATGTTTGGTGTCATTATTTTGAAATGAAATTATGATAATAAATGATTTTATTTCAGTTTGTTTATACAATCAATTTTACACATCAATAATATTTTAAAAACTAGATGAGGCAGGCATTAAAGAAACACCGAAACAAACTCAGAGGTCACATTCTCTTTTTGATTAGTGTCTAAAATGGCCTTTTGAGTTCGATTAGTTTTTAGGCACGGCTAACCTTTGAATCTTCTGTGATGAATCCTTTGGAAAATCTTATAACGAACTGGCATTTTGAATATCATATGATGGTCTCTCTTTGGTTTGACATAATCTAACCTAAAAATAACCAGTTTGCATGTTCAGATATCCCAAGGAAAGTATGCGCTACAAAACTTAAAAGCGTCATGTCTATGGAGGTTTGGCGCAACGTTCGTGCTAAATCGGAAACCCGAAGATTACCGAAGCGCGTACTTTTTCCGGTTTAACTGTACTTTATATTTGTCAGTACCTGAGCTTGTGTTTGTGTGCGGGACAGTCGCACAGCTGCGTGTAGTGCCGCAGACACGCGACGTGCGGCGTGCACACACACGTCACACACGATAAGAAGCACGTTGTTTTGCACAGTGTACATTGTCGTTCATCGTCTGGTAGAAGCTCGAACGCTTCGCGTTCTGCTTCGGTTACGCCCTGATGGAGAAATTAGATTGTGTCAGTTTGTCTGAATTATTTTGAGATGAGAACATACTTGCCAATCAACACAAGTCCATCAGAAAGTCCATGATATTCCACTTACCCAGTCCAGCAATCCCTTTCTGAGCTTCCTCTCATCATGCAGCATCGTCCTCATGTCCCTGTAGGCGGCTAGTGCCACGGTGAGGCTCAAACCATCAGCTTCGAGCGCCATCTTGCAGACCAGCTCGTCGTGTGAAAACACGCAGTTCCGGCGGAGAGTCGAGTAGTGCGCGATGCACTCGCGACCCATTTTTAGCTGGCAGGGGAAAAAGGGGATTTAGTTTGGATGTAGCAGTAAGTAGAGTGGGCAAAAAAGATACGAAGCTGACTATATTTAACAGTTTTTGACATCATTAGTCAAGTCTTTAACATTGCTTGTCAGTGACTTGCTGAGTCAGTGACTTGCTGACCTTTTTTATAATCAAAAAAAGAGGTGAGATAGGCATACATAAAAAAATCAGTTTCCTTTATTTTTTGTAGGACCTGAATTCTAAACAACTAATAATAAACTAACACATTAATTCGGTCAACACTTGCCCCAGTTCAAAACAGTAAAAATATATTATGCTTTACCCAGTCGGCAGGTGTGAAATTAACCGCCTCGGCAAAGTTGTATCCTTGGTTGAAGCCGGCGTGGTATGCGCGCGGGAACGTGATCACGAACTCGCCAGCGTGTTGGTCCATCCTAAACAAGAAAACAAAGGGATAATCATTAAGGAACTTAATTACATAACACAAACTGGCTATAGGCAGCGAATCATCCGAATAAATATTCATAATCAAACTCTTGTAGAATCGAAGCAGCTGCTTGAAACACAAAATGCTTACTTTTCAAGTTTTTTATTTCACTTTTGCCCCTATTTTGTGGTTATGTACAGCCTATATTTAATATTTACCGTTTCTGATACCTGTACGCTAAAGGAACATGAAATCTACCGACAATAAAGCACTCTTTTCTTAAGTAAGGCAACATATTTTAAATTGTTTTGCTATTAAAACAGTTTATGTTTATTTTTGTGTGTATATTGTGTGCCTGAACCTGGGTCGAATAAATTTATTTTCTTTCTTTATAGAAACTTATATGAATATTTTTGTTACCACTTACCTATACACAGGCACTCCCGCCTTCATGAGAACATTAGGGTTCATGATGGTGACTAGCTGATGCAGCAGGTCCGGTTGTAACTGGAACAGTTCGGGTGCTTCCGCTTTCATCGCAGCCTCGAACTGCTCTGCTTTTGAGCTTGGTACTCCATACCTTGGAAAGAATATATTTGAGTAATTTATATGAAAAATGACAATATGCTATTTGATTTTATCTCGAAACGCATTTATTCAGATTAGACTGAGATTCAGCACTTATTGAATGTGTAAAATTATAATAAACATTATATCTACTGTCAAATCCATTTTTTTTTTGACATTGTCATAGGTTTGGTGTAACATAAATTTATTCGTGAGTTTATTTTCCTTATTTTTGAAGCCTGAAATCTAAATCTACTGATGCACAAAGGAAGCAAGTAGTTGCATTTTATTTTAATATACAGCCGGAGTTTTGATTAGAATATCAATGATCATAGGTTAACTCACCAAGTCTTGGGCTCTCCCCAGTGCAGGTAATTGATGGAATAGCTCCAATGATCTTCATTGTGCCAGCAAAATGTCGCGAAGCACATGCCAACATATAACCAGGGGATCTGAAGACAATATAAAACTGTTAAATTCTCCGAAACACACCACTTTTAAAAAACTAGAGAATGTCATGTGGTACAATCCTTTCATGCAATTCGAGCTATATTATTAATGGAAAATTCGACTTAAAGTATAAAGTCGAATTTTCCATTAATAATATAGTTCAATGGGCAAAATAAGTGAGTTTCACACTTGGCTTTGAGATTATATTAGAATATCTGCCTTTCCCAGCATAGCAATAAACACACCAGCTATTGTATTCAAGACACCCTCGTATTGAAAACTGGCAGGGTTCTGTCCCGTGGATCCTGTATTTTCCCAGGCTCCCCTAGACTTTCGTTGCCAAGACCAGAAATCAGGACATACCTTCATCCCGGAGATGTCCGCGTTGATGTGCCCGAGTACGGAGCCCTCGAGCACAGGTAGGTTGTTGAGATTCCAGGACGAGTCGGCGTACTGCTGCTCGCCCGGGTACAGATGCGCGTGTGTCTTTGTGGGGAAACCTAAGGAAATATTGCACAGGTTAATAAATAAACTAATAAGAATAGCAATTAAATTATCCCATACATTTTAAGCCCTACGATGTTATAGAAGTATAGACAAACAAAGGGAAAAAACTTATAACACTCTTTTGGCGTAGGGTTTCATAAACGTAGCAACTGAGTAAGAAAACACAAATAGTGTATAAATATAATTTTAACTTTGTATCAGTCGTTCTTCGTCTA